>JAYMFT010051524.1:0-15225 GCA_038088735.1 Panulirus argus
GGTCTGCATTTTATGTTATCCCTTTCATTACTGTCAGATAACTTCTTTAGAAACACTGAAGGTACAGTAGGATTTGGAAGTCATGTCATGCTTTTTCTATATATATAAAAAAAAAAAATACCCAGTAATCAGTATTGATTTACTTAGGATCATTGTGTTACACAGTTATCATTCATGATGATCTAAAGATTTCTGCAATGTATCATCAAAAGAAAAATCATTAGAATATATGAACAACATGAATATTGTACATTGGTAGAAAAACTTTTGGCAAGTATGATAAAATTCAGATGAATACAAATATTCCCAACAGAATATTAACAAGAGTAATTTATCCATACAAAATGCAGGATCCACATGACAGAGATACAAGGCATGCACTAATGAATGTTGAGTCTGAGAAGGATAGACAAATCCATATGGACTCCAACTGTCTTTTCATGATTATACCTTCACAAAAGTCAACATTATCAAAAAGATAAGAGGAATCATAAGAATATAACACTTGGACATACATATCTTCCTGCTTTCCATAAGTCTTGGGAGACCCTATAATGAGCTTACTTTATCCATCTAGTCCTCCTAAAAGTCATGACATTTACTGAAGGATTTATCAATAATTTTAAAAATTCTCCAACTAAAGTTATTGAGGAGGGAAAACCTGAATATAAGAAAACTAAGTTCAGATGTCTATGATGGGCTATATGATGACACAAAATTAACAAATGATTGTTAACAGGTGTAGAGAAATTCCACTACAGCAATAGAAAGGAGAAGAGTAGTGGACAAAGAATCAGTATATTCATTGAACATTAGATAAGCAACAATAGCAGGACACATCAGAGATACTACATGGGAACAATTGGTGTAAAACTCTTTTCCAAGTAGGTAAAGAGGTAACCATGCTTTTCCATTATGCAAAGCAGTTTGAAAGGTGATGTGATGTTTATAGAGTTTATGTTACCGTGTGTTTGTCATGTGCATGATTCTACGTCCATGTATTCGCATGTGCATATGGGTCCACGCATGTTTCTATACTCACATTTTTTTTCAGCGAGCATGCGTCCATGTGTGTATTTTTCCACGCGACCAATCTTAGGTGCTTGTGCATGTATGGGTGTATGTCTAATTCCTTATTTCAGGATACAACAAGGACCTTTTCACTCCTAAGGCCCCACAGAGGAAAGGTTGGACAAATAGATAACGAATATAGAGGATAAGTTGTTCATATAAGAATATAAAAGATCAGTTGATGATAATAATGTTGCAAGCTAATGGCATTACAAAAAACTTCTTGTGCTTTCTAACAAGTCTACGATGAATTGGAATATAAGAAATCCCAATAGGAATTTACCAGTGAGTGAAAAATGACCAAGCGTTAAAAATATTACTATGCAAAGCAAGACTAATCATTCCACTTTTAAGTCTTTATTCATTAATACAGATTCACTACTGAACTAAGTGAATTAAATGTTGAAAATGAAATAAACCAATACATAGAAACCCTTAAGAGTTGGTGAAGCTAAGCAAAGAAGTGGAAGTGGCATACCTGATAGAAGAGGATCATTAATATAACTTAAATATTCAACTGTAACAGTAGGAACAACATGGCTTGAGTGGTACTATCAATATAAGTAGGAAATATTAGACATACAACATGGGACCAATGTGTGAAAAACTCCTTTCCAAGAGGGCAAACAGGTAACCAGGCATTGTCCATAGTAAAAATATTTTTCTAGATGTAGGTGTGATGATTGTAGAATTTGTGTTCATGCATGTGTATGCACGTGTATGATTCTATGTGCACATACTCTTGTGTGTGTGCATCCGCACATGTATGTTTCTATGCTCATGTTTGTTTCCATAAGCATGCGTCCATGTGTGTATTTTTCCACACGGACAGTCTTTTGTGCTTGAGTGCATATGGTGTATGTTTAATTACATATTTTAGGATATGGGAAGGAGCTTTTCATTCTTATGGCCAAACTAATTAAAGGTTTGAAAACTGCATGTACAATATAGAGGGCACAATGTGTTGACAAAATAGAAGTTAAATAACAAACCCAGATAAAGGAAGACACAGTACATGACAGAGTGCAAAAAGGTGAATTCAAAACCCAGTCAGATGACACAAGAAGAACCTAAAACTATTGTGAATAGAAAAAACACAAGAACAGCAGGACAGGAAAACATATAACAGAAAAAAAAAAAAAATTATATCCATCTATAATCATGATAAAAGTGCACTTGATGATGGAGAGCAAAAAGAAACAGAAAGATGTAGGTAAATTTGGATATCTACCTACAGTGAATTAAACATAAATAATGTCAATAAACATTTTGACAGTCATACAAATGGGGAAGAAATCTGATCTATAATGGTCAATGTCTATTACAATTAACTCTTACGAGAAAAAGCATTTCATCTTCAAATATCCCCAACAGAGAGCTAAATTACTTCTTTTATGGATACTGTCATTACCCAGGACATGACAAAGACAAGAAAATAAAGGATTACTTCATTGAAGAGCACTGCACGCTAAGTATATCACAAAACAAGTTCTTGCGCTTGGTAACAACTCTAACATGAATCAGTAAAATAGAGAAAATCCCACAACGAGGTTAACAATGAAGAACAATCCTCTAAGAGCAATATCATACACAGTAACACTAATTATTCCTCTTTTAAGAGCTTATTTACCAAAGCAGATTCAGATTTACATTTGACTCATGCAAAAATAATTTTGACAATAAAACTAACAGATCAGAAACCTTTAAAACTTGCTGAAGATAAGAAAAAAAATAAACATTGGAGGATACATATCTGACAGAATGTGAAATTTAAGATAATTCAAGTGTTTCACAGGAAAAGTGAAGATGACAACAGTAGAATGAAGCTAAAAATATTAAATCTAACTCTTGAAGATACATCTTTAAAGAGGAAAATTAGGAACAAGTATGGGAAGAGACTGGATGTTTGTAAAAAAGCACTAAAATTTCTCCAGAGAACAATAATAACTTGTCCATATTATGAGGAATGCTGCTAATCTAAAAGTCAAACTTATACTATTTATGGCACATTCTGATGAAACCAAGATAAATCCAAATATTGGCAGCAATTGAGTGGGGAATCCCATCCTTGACTAAGAAACTAAAAGAATCAATTTCCAATATCAGCATATTACTATGTCAACTTCCTTACGATGAACAACACGCCCAATGTACTGTACATAACTTCAAGTAAGAAAGAGGATGTATTCAATGACTTGAAAACTTCATCTCCTCCCCTGGACAAAAGTGACCATTCTATACTAAAATTCCTCTAAAAATATAACATCTGCATCAAGATGAAGATAACCAATTTTCACGAGCAAGATTAACAGATAATGAAAGAGCTCCTGTTCACTGATTGGGATGCAGATTCTAGCTGCAGTATTTTAGATATTGACGGCTGTCTAGGAAAAGTAATCCATAAAAATTTTAATAACATCAGGACAAGTGAAGAAAATACACTATCTTTTCTCATGGATCTTGTATGAAAAGAGCTGGAAATCATGAAAATATAGAGAAACAAGAAATGAGAGTAGTCTCATGTAGTAAATAAAATTTACTTTGGAACAAAGTCAAATCCCTTAGTTATGTGAAAAACAAAACTTCCATCATGAGTGGTAAACCTGACCATAACACTGACAATGCTAATCAGAAAGAGGCAAACATGGCATATTCAGAAAATGATAAGGCTGGGAAACACTCAATCTTTTGCCACTGCATCCTCAAGATATTAATGTACCTGCAACATAACAGCTGAACATAGAAGAGCCCTTAAAGTAAGCTATGGCTACTGAAGACATAGTTCCAAGAAACATAACTTACTTGAAAATGGTTAAATCATCTATTCTAGATGGATATCACACTAGAATATTAAGAAACTTTGGTCTGCATTTTACATTATCCCTTTTACTACTGTCAGATACTTCTTTCGAAATAGTGAAGGTATGGTAGGATTTGGAAGTAATGTCATGCGTTTCTATGTAAAAAAAAATGTTACCCAGTAATCAGTAATGATTTACTTAGGATTATTGAGTCACACAGTTTTCTTTCATGATGATCTAAAGATTTTCTGCAATGTATCATCAAAAGAAAAATCATTGGAACATATGAACAACATGAATATTGTGCAATATTAGAAAAACTTTTGGCAAGTACGATAAAATCCAGATAAATGCAAAGCATTCTCAATAAAATAGTGCACTTCATGATGGAAAACAAAAGTAAACAGAAAGACGTAGATAAATTCGGATATCTACCTGCAGTGAATTAAACATAAATAATGTGAATAACCATTTTGACAGTCATACAAATGAGGAAGAAATCTGATATATAATGTGAATAACCATTTTGAGTCATACAAATGGGGAAGAAATCTCATATATAAAGGTCAATGTTTCTTACAATTAACTCTTACAAGGAAAAGCAGTTCATCTTCAGATATCCCCAACAGAGAGCTAAATTACTCCTTTCAAGGCTACTGTCATTACCCAGGACATGACAAAAGCAAGAAAATAAAAGATTACTTCATTGTAAAGCACTGCAAGCTAAATTTATCACAAAAGATGATGTTGTGCTTGGTTAAAACTCTACCATGAGTCAGTTAAATATAGAAAATCCCAAAAGTAAGTTACCAATGAAGAACAATCCTGCTGGTAGGAGCAATACTATGCAGAGTAACACTAATTATTCCTCTTTTAGGAGCTTATTTACCAAAGCAGATTCAGATTTACATTTGACTTGTGAAAAAATTGACAATAAAATGAAGGATGACAAACCTTTATAACTTGCTAAAGCTAAGAAAAAAATAAATATTGGAAGTGGCAAGTCTGACAGAATGTGAAATTTAAGATAACTAAAGTGTTCCACAGGAACAGTGAAAATGACAAGGGTAGTATGTGGCCAAAAATAGTAAATCTAACTCTTAAAGATACAGCTTTAAAGAGGAATACTTGGAACAAATATGGGAACAGACTGGATGTTTGTAAAATAAAGAAAAAAAAAGCATGATTAATAGGCAATGAAAGAGCTCCTGTTCACTGATTGGGATGCTGCATCTACCTGCAGTATTTTAGATATTGACTGCTGTCTAGGAAAAGTAATCCCTAAAAATTTTGATAACATCAGGACAAGTGAAGAGAATACATTATCTTTTCTCATGGATCTTGTTTGAAACAAGCTTGAAATGGTGAAAAGTAAAGAGAAACAAGAAAGTAAAGAAGTCTCAGGTACTAAGTAGAATTTACTTACGAACAAAGTCAAATCCCTGAGTTATGTGAAAAACAAAACTTCCATCAAGAGTGGTAAACCTTACCATAACATGGACAATGCTAATCAGAAAGAAGAGGCAAGCATGGGAAACTCTTAATCTTTTGCCACTGTATTCACAGGATATTAATGTACCTGCAACATATTAACTGAACGTAGAAGAGCCCTTAAAGTAAGCTATATCTACTGAAGAAATAGTTCCGGGAAACACAATTTACTTGAAAATGGCAAAATCACCTATTCCAGATGGATATCACACTAGAATATCAAGAGAGTTTGGTCCGCATTTTACATTATCCCTTTCATTACTGGCAGATGCTTCATTAGGATTAGGAAGTCATGTCTTGCTTTTCTATGTAAAATAAAAATTACCTAGTAACTAGTACTGATTTATTTAGGATAATTGAGTTATACGCTTTTTTTTCATGATCTAAAGATTTTCTGCAATGTATATTCAAAAGACAAATCATTAGAACATATGAACAAAACAAATATTGTACAATAGTAGAAAAACTTTTGGCAAGTATGATTAAATCCAGAAAAATGCAAAGTATTCCCAATAGAAAAGTAACAAAATTAGTTTAACCACACATGTGCAGGATTCAAAAGACAGATACAAGGCATGCACTAAAGATGTTGATTCTGAAAAGGATAGAGAAGTCTATATGGACTATAAAACCCTTTACATGATTATATCTTCACGAAAGTCAACATTATTAAAAAGATAATAGGAATCATGAGAATATAACACTTGGACTAACAAATCTTCCTACTTTACAAAACTCTTGGCAGACCTCACATTGAGCTTACTTTATCCATCTAGTCCTCCTACAAGTCATGACATTTATTGAAGAATTTATATATAATTTTGAAAATTCTCCAACTACAGTTGTTGAGGAAGGTAAATATGAATATAGGAAAACTTGAGTTCAGATGTCTATGATGGGCTAGATGACACAAACTTAGCAAAAGACTGTGAATACATGTAGAGAAATTCCACTACAGTGATAGAGAGTACTGGAGGAGTGGACCAAGAATCAGTCAATTCACTAAACATTAGAAAAGTAACAATAGTAGGACAGATCAGATACATGACAAGGGACCAATTGTGTAAAACTCTTTTCCAAGCAGGTAAAGAGGTAACCATGGTTCTTCCATGAGGCAAAGCAGTTTCGTAGATGTGGATGTGATGTTTGTAGAATTTATGTTTGTGTGTGTTTGTGCATGTGCATGATTCTACATGCATGTATTCTGATATGCGTATGGGTCCACACATGTGTTTCTATGCTCAGGTCTGTTATCGTAAGCATGTGTCCACATGTGTATTTTTCCACGCGGCCAGTCTTTTGTGCTTGTGTATGCATGGGTGTATGTTTAATTACCTGTTTTAGGATATGGGAAGGAGCTTTTCATTCTTATGACCAAACTGAGGAAAGGTTTGAAAACTGCATGTACAATATAGAGGACATGTTGTGTTAACAAAATAGGAGCTAAATAACAAACCCAGATAAAAGACAGTGCATGACAGAATACAAACAGGTGAATTCAAAACCTAATCACAAACACAATATGAACCTAAAACTATCGTGAATAAAAAAACACAAGAACAGCAGGACAGGAAAACATATATAAAAATAAACTATCTATAATGATGAGAAAAGTACACTTGACGATGGAAAGTAAAGGAAACAGAAAGATGAAGATAAATTTTGGTATCTACTTATAATGAATTAAACAAATAAAATGAATAACCATTTTGACAGTCATACGAATGTGGTAGAAATCTGATCTCTAATGGTCAATGTTTGTTACAATTAACTCTTATGAGGAGAAGCAGTTGATCCTCAAATATCCATAACAGAGAGCTAAAATTACTTCTTTCAAAGCTACTGTCATTACCCTGGACATGACAAAGAAAAGAAAATAAAAGATTACTTCATTGTAAAGCACTGCAAGCTCTATAAATATATATCACAAAAGAAGTTCTTCTGTTTGTGAACAACTCTTTACCATCAATCAGTAAAATATAGAAAATCCCAATAGGAAGTTACCAATGAAGAACAATCCTGCTGGTAGGAGCAATACTATGCACAGTAACACTAATTCTTCTTCTTTTAGGAGCTTATTTACCAAAGCAGATTAAAATTTACATTTGCATCATAAGAAAATAATTTTGACGAAAAAACTAACAGATCAGAAACCTTTAAAACTTGCTGAGCTAAGAAAAAAAATTCATACTGGAAGTGGCATGTCTGACAGAATGTGAATTTTAAGATAACTTAAGTGTTTCACAGGAACAGTGAAGATGACAGGGGTAGTATGTACCCAAAAATATTAAATCTAACTCTTGAAGATACAGTTCTAAAGATGATTTGGAACAAGTATGGGAAGAGACTAGATGTTTGTAAAAAAGTGCTAAAAGTTCTCCAGAGAACAACAATAACTTATCCATATTATGAGGAATGTTGCTAATCTAAAAGTCAAACTTATACTATTAATGGCACTTTCTCATGAACCCAAGATAAATCCGAATATTGGCAGCAATTGAGAAGGGAATCCCATCCATGACTAACAAACTTAAAGAATCTATTTCCAATATCAGTATATTACTGTCAACTTACTTTACAATGAACAACACGCACCATATACAGTACACAACTTCAAGTAAGAAAGAAGATGTATTTGATGACTTGAAAACTTCATCTCCTCTCCTGGAAAAAAGTGACCATCCTATCCAAAAATTCCTCTAAAAATATAACATCCTACATCAAGCTAAAGATAACCAATTTTCACAAGCAAGATTAATTGGCAATGAAAGAGCTCCTGTTCACTGATCAGGATGCAGATTCTAGCTGCAGTATTTTAGATAATAATGGCTGTCTAGGAAAAGTAATCCCTAAAAATTTTAATAACATCAGGAAAAGTAAAGAAAAGTAAAGAAAATACACTATCTTTTATCACGGATCTTGTATGAAAAGAGCTTGAAATGGTGAAAATATACAGAAACAAGAAATGAGAGTAGTCTCAGTTAGTAAGTAGAATTTACTTTGGAACAAAGTCAAATCCCTTAGTTATGTGCAAAAGAAAACTTCATTCAATGCTAATCAGAAAGAAGAGTCAAACATGGCATATTCAGAAAACGATAAGGCTGGGAAACTCTCGATCTTTGGCCACTGCATCCACAGGATATTAATGTACCTGCAAATCATAATAACTGAACATAGAAGAGCCCTTAAAGTAAACTATGGCTACTGAAGACATAGTTCCAGGAAACATAACTTATTTTGAAAATGGCAATATCACCTATTCCAGATAGATATCACACTAAAATATTAAGAGATTTTGGTCTGCATTTTACATTATCCCTTTCATTACGGTCAGATACTTCTTTAGAAATAGTGAAGGTACGGTAGGATATAGAAGTCATGTCATACTTTTCTATGTAAAAAAAAAAGTTACCCAGTAATCAGTAATGATTTATTTAGGATTATTGAGTCACACAGTTTTCTTTCATGATGATCTAAAGATTTTCTGCAATGTATCATCAAAAGAAAAATCATTAGAACATGAACAACACGAATATTGTACAACAGTAGAAAAACTTTTGGCAAATATGCTAAAATCCAGATAAATGCAAAGTATTCCCAATAGAATAGTAACAAAATTAGTTTATCCATACAAAATGCAGGATCTACATGACAGAGATACAAGGTATGCATTAAAAAATGTTGAGTCTGAGAAGGATAGACAAGTCTATATGGACTCTGTATTTTCATGATTATACCTTCATAAAAGTCAACATTATTATAAAGATAATAGGAATCATAAGAATATACCACTTGGACAAACATAGCTTCCTGCTTTTCAAAACTCTTGGGAGACCCTACATTGAGCTTACTTTATCCATCTAGTCATGACATTTATTGAAGGATTTATCAATAATTTTGAACATTCTCCATCTAAAGTTATTGAGGAAAGGAAATCTGAATATGGAAAACTGAGTTCAGATGTCTATGATGGGCTAGATGATGACAAAAAATTAACAATAGATTGTGAGTAGATGTAGAGAAATTCCACTACAGCAATAGGAAGGATGAGAGGAGTGGACAGAGAATCAGTCAATTCATTGAACATTAGATAAGCAACAATAATAGGACAGATCAGAGAAACGACATGTGAACAATTGGTGTAAACCTCTTTTCCAAGTAGGTAAAGAGGTATCCATGCTTTTTCCATTACGCAAATCAGTTTCAAAGATGTTGATGTGATGTTTGTAGAGTTTATGTTTCCCTGTGTTTGTGCATGTGCATGATTCTACGTGCACGTATTCTCATGTGCATATGGGTCCGCACATTTGTTTCTATACTCACATCTTTTTCTGTGAGCATATGTCCATGGGTGTATTTTTCAACACGACCAGTCTTATGTGCTTGTGCATGTATGGGTGTATGTCTAATTGCCTATTTCAGGATACAGCAAAGGACCTTTTCACTCCTAAGGCCCCACAGAGGAAAGGATGGACAAATAGATGATGAATATAGAGAATAAGTTGTTCAGATAAGATAATAAAAGATCAGTTGATGGTAAGTGTTGCAAGCTAATGGCATTACAAAAAAACTTCTTGTGCTTGTTAACAATTCTACGATAAATTGGAATAATATAAGAAATCCCAATAGGAATTTAGCAGTGAGTGAATAATAACCCTGCTGTTAAAAGTATTACTATGAAAAGCAAGACTAATCATTCCACTTTTAAGTCTTTATTCATTAATACACATTCACTACCGAACTAAGTGATATGAATGTTGAAAATGAAATAAACCAATACACAGAAACCCTTAAGAGTTGGTGAAGCTAAGCAAAACCAAAGAAGTGGAAGTGGCACATCTGATAGATTAGGAACATTAATATAACTCAAATATTTCACTGCAACAGTTGGAACAACATGGCTTGAGTAGTACTATCAATATAAGTAGGAAAGATTAGACATACAACTTGAGACCAATGTGTGAAAAACTCCTTTCCAAGAGGGCAAACAGGTAACCAGGCATTATCAGTATGTCAAAATATTTTTCTAGATGTAGGTGTGATGATTGTAGAATTTATGTTCATGCATGTGTGTGCACGTGTATGATTCTACATGCACATATTCTCATGTGCGTGTGGGTCTGTATATGCGTGTTTCTATGCTCACATCTGTTTCCATAAGCATGCATCCACGTGTGTATTTTTCCAAGCGGCCAGTCTTTTGTGCTTGTGTATGTATGGGTGTATGTTTAATTACCTATTTTAGGATATGGGAAGGAGCTTTTCGTTCTTATGGCCAAACTGACTAAAGGTTTGAAAACTTCATGTGCAACATAGAGGACACGTTGTGTTGACAAAATAGGAGTTAAATAACAAACTCAGATAAGGGAAGACACAGTACATGATAGAGTAAAAAAAGGTGAATTCAAAACCCAATCAGATGACACAAGAAGAACCTAAAACTATCCTGAATAGAAAAAACACAAGAACAGTAGGACAGGAAAACATATAACAGAAAAAAAGGAAAAAAGAAATTATATCCATCTATAATCATGAAAAAGGTGCACTTGATGATGGAAAGCAAAAGAAAACACAAAGACGTAGATAAATTTGGATATCTACCTGCAGTGAATTAAACATAAATAGTGTGAATAAACATTTTGATAGTCATACAAATGGAGAAGAAATCTGATCTATAATGGTCCATGTTTGTTACAATTAACTCTTACGAGGAAAAGCATTACTTTTTTTAAGGCTACTGACAATACCCACATGACAAACAAGAAAATAAAGGATTATTTCATTATAAGGCACTGCAAGCTAAACATATCACAAAACGAGTTCTTGTGCTTGGTAACTAACATGAATCAGTAAAATATAGAAAATCCTAATAGGAAGTTAACAATGGAGAACAATCCTACTGGTAGGAGCAATACTATAAACAACACTAATTATTCCTCTTTTAAGAGCTTATTTACTAAAGCAGATTCAGATTTACATTTGACTCATGAGAAAATATCTTTGACAATAAAACTGACGAATCAGAAACCTTTCAAACTTGCTGAAGCTAAGAAAAAAATAAATATTGGAAGTGGCATGTCTGACAGAATGTGAAACTTAAGATAACTCAAGTGTTTCACAGGAACAGTGAAGATGACAACGTAGAATGCAGCCAAAGATATTAAATCTAACTCTTGAAGATACATCTTTAAAGAGGAATACTAGGAACAGGTATGGAAATAGACTGGATGTTTGTAAAAAAGCACTAAAAGTTCTCCAGTGAACAATAATAACTTGTCCATATTATGAGGAATGCTGCTAACCTAAAAGTCAAACTTATACTATCATTGGCACATTCTGATGAACCCAAGATAAATCCAAATATTAGCAGCAATTGAGAGGGGAATCCCATCAATGACTATCAAATTTAAAGAATGTATTTCCAATATCAGCATATTACTATGTCAACTTGCTTTACAATGAACAACATGCCCCATGTATTGTACATAACTTCAAGTAACAAAGATGATGTATTCGATGACTTGAAAACTTTATCTCCTCCCCCGGACAAAAGTGACCATCCTATCCCAAAATTTCTAAAAACATAACATCCTGCATCAAGCTGAAGAAAACCAATTTTCACAAGCAAGATTAATAGGCAAAGATAGAGCTCCTGTTCACTGATTGGGATGCAGATTCTAGCCGCAGTATTTTAGATATTGATGGCTGTCTAGAAAATGTAATCCCTAAAAATTCTAATAATATCAAGACTAGTGAAGAAAACACACTATCATTACTCACAGATCTTGTATGAGAAGAGCTGGAAATAGTGAAAATAGAGAGAAACAAGAAATGAGAGTACTCACAGGTAGTAAGCAGAATTTACTTTGGAACAAAGTCAAATCCATTAGTTATGTGAAAAACAAAACTTCCATCATGAGTGGTAAACCTCATGTGGTAAACCGCATCATAACATGGACAATGCTAGTCAAAAGAAGAGGCAAACATGGCATATTCAGAAATGATAAGGCTGGGAAACTCTCAATCTTTTGCCAATGCATCCACAGGATATTAATGTACCTGTAACATAATAACTGAACGTAGAACAGCCCTTAAATTAACCTATGGCTAACTGAAGACATAGTTCCAGGAAACATATCTTACTTGAAAATGGCAGATGGATATCACACTAGAATATTAAGGTATTTTGGTCCGCACTTTACATTATCCCTTTTATTAATGTCAGATATTTCTTTAGAAATAATGAAGGTACAGCAGGGTTTGGAAGTCATGTCATGCTTTTCTATGTAAAAAAAAAAAGTTACCCAGTAATCAGTAATGATTTACTTAGGATTATTGAGTCACACAGTTTTCTTTCATGACGATCTAAAGAATTTCTCTAAAGTATCATCAAAAGAAAAATCATTAGAACATATGAACAACACGAATATCGAACTATAGTAGAAAAACCTTTGGCAAGTAAGATAAAAACCAGATAAATGTAAAGTATTCCCAATAGAATACTAACAAAAGTACTTTATCCATACGAAATGTAGGATCCACAAGACAGAGATACAAGGCATGCACAAAAGAACGTTGAGTCTCAGAAGGATAAAGAAATCTATATGGACTCCAACTGTCTTTTCATGATTATACCCTCACAGAAGTCAACATTATTAAAAAGATAATAGGAATCATAGGAATATAACACTTGGACAAACATATCTTCCTGCTTTTCAAAACTCTAGGGAGACCCTACATTGAGCTTACTTTATCCATCCAGTCCTCCTACAAGTCATGCATTTATTGAAGGATTTATCAATAATTTTGAAAATTCTCCAACTACAGTTACTGAGGAAGGGAAATCTGAATATAGGAAAACTGAGTTCAGATGTCTATGATGGGCTAGATGATGACACAAAATCAACAAAAGATTGTGAATACATGTAGAGAAATTCCAGTAAAGTGATAAAGACGACAAGGGGAGTGGACCAAGAATCAGCCAATTCAGTGAACATTATATAAGCAACAATAGCAGGACAGATCATAGATACAACATGGGAACAGTTGGTGTAAAACTTTTTTCCAAGTAGGTAAAGAGGTAACCATACTTTTTCCATTACACAAAGCAGTTTTAAAGATGTTGATATGATGTTTGTAGAGTTTATGTTTCTATGTGTTTGTGCATGTGCATGATCCTATGTGCATGTATTCTCATGTGCATATGGGTCCGCACGTGCTTCTATACTCACATCTGTTTCCCCGAGCATACATCAATGTGTGTATCTTTCCACGCGACCAGTCTTATGTGCTTGTGCATGTATGTGTGTATGTCTAATTGCCTATTTTAGGATACAGCAAGGACCTTTTCACTCCTAAGGCCCCACAGAGGAAAGGCTGGACAAATAGATGGCGAATATAGAGGATAAGTTGTTCAGATAAGAATATAAAAGATCCGTTGATAGTAAGAGTTGCAAACTAATGGCATTATAAAAAACTTTTTGTGCTTGATAACAAGTCTACAATGAATTGGAACAATATAAAAAAATCCCAATAAGAATTTACCAATGAGTGAATAATGACCCTGCTGTTAAAAATATTGCTATGCAAAGCAAAACTAATCATTCTACTTTTAAGTCTTTATTCATTAATACAGATTCAATACTGAACTAAGTAAAATGAATGTTGAAAATTAAATAAACCAATACATAGAATCCCTTGAGAGGTGGTGAAGCTAAGCAAAACCAAAGAAGTAGAAGTAGTATGTCTGATAGATTAGGAACATTAATATAACTCAAATATTTCACTAACAGTAGGAAGAACATGGCTTGAGTGGTACTATAATTATCATGCGACCAATGTGTGAAAAACTCCTTTCCAAGAGGACAAACAGGTAACCAGGCATTATCCATATGTCAAAGTATTTTTCTAGATGTAGGTGTGATGATTGTAGAATTTGTGTTCATGCATTTCTGTGCACGTGTATGATTCTACATGCATGTATTCTCATGTGCGTGTACATCCGCACATGTGTTTCTATGCTCACGTCTGTTTCCGTGAGCATGCGTCCACATGTGTATTTTTCCACGCAGCCAGTCTTTTGTGCATGTGTATGTATGGGTGTATGTTTACTTACCTATTTTAGGATATGGGAAGGAGCTTTTCATTCTTATGGCCAAACTGATTAAAGGTTTGAAAACTTCATGTACAAAATAGAAGACACGTTGTGTTGACAAAATAGGAGTTAAATAACAAACCCAGATAAGGGAAGACACAGTACATGAGAAAGTACAAAAAGATGAATTCAAAACCCAATCAGATGACATAAGAAGAACCTAAAACTATCCTGAATAAAAAAAACACAAGAACAGCAGGATAGGAAAACATATAACTGAAAAAAAAAAAAAAAAAATTATATCTCTAATGATGAGAAAAGTGTACTTGACGATGGAAAGTAAAAGGAAACAGATGTAGATAAATCTGGATAGCTACCTGCAGTGAATTAAACATAAAGAATATGAATAACCATTTTGACAATCATACAAAGAGGGTAGAAATCTGATATGCAATTGTTAATGTTTGTTACAATCAACTCTTACAAGGAAAAGTAGTTCACCTTCAAAAATCCCCAACAGAGAGCTAAATTACTTTTAAGGCTACTTTCATTACCCAGGACGACATGACAAAGACAAGAAAATAAAGGATTACTTCATTCTAAAGCACTGCATGCTATATATATCACAAAACAAGTTCTTGTGCTTGGTAACAACTCTACCATGAATCATTAAATATAGAAAATCCCTATAGGAAGTTAACAATGAAGAACAATCCTGCTGGTAGGAGCAATACTATGCACAGTAACACTAATTATTCCTCTTTTAAG
>JAYMFT010051535.1:0-15225 GCA_038088735.1 Panulirus argus
ATTTCGTCTCCCACTTCTCCTTGTTCCCTCCACCTCTGAAACATATATCTTCTTTGTCAACCTTTCCTCACTCATACTTTCCATATGTCCAAACCAATTCAACACACCCTCTTCTGCTCTCTCAACCACACTCTTTTTATTATCACACATCTCTCTTACAATTACATTCCTAACTCGATCAAACCATCTCACACCACGTATTTTCCTCAAACATTTCATTTCTAATACATCCACCCTCCTCTGTAGAACTCTATTTATAGCCCATGCCTAGCAACCATATAATATTGTTGGAACTACTATTCCTTCAAACATACCCATTTTCGCTCTCCAAGATAATATTCTCTCCTTCCACACATTTTTCATCGCTCCCAGAACCCTCGCCCCCTCCTCCACCCTATGACTTATTTCCGCTTCCATGGTTCCATTTGCTGCCAAAACCACTCCCAGATGTCTAAAACACTTCACTTCCTCCAATTTTTTCCCATTCAAACTCACTCCCCAATTAACTCATCCCTCAAGCCTGCTGAACCTAATAACCTTGCTCTTTTTCACGTTTACTCTCAACTTTTTCCTTTCACACACTTTTCCGAACTCAGTCACCAACTTTTGCATTTCTCACTTGATGATATGAAAAGAAAAACAGAATGAGAATTTAAAACAGAATTAAGGTAATTCTGGAAGAGGTGAATGAAACTGTAAGAGAGATATTTGTAAAGAATGAAAATATTTTAGGCAAGACTGGGAGAATGCTGATAACAAAAGATGATGTTTATAACGGATGGAGAGTATGTTTTACAGAACTGCTTAGATATAATGTGTCATACAACCATGATCACTTTTGACTCCTTTAACACGACACATTTTTAAAAATATTTTGTGGTGTTATTACTATACTGTGGTTACTGTTTACTAGCACTGCATGGTAACAGAGCAGAATAGTTACATAAACAACAAAAAATTTGGCCCTGAGTCTTATCTCAGTTTATACAATGGAAGTCAGTGGGAAAATACAGCTCATACAACATGGCACTCTTTGAGAACGTATCTGCCATGCTATATGGGTAATGCTTGTACTGAATTAGTTATCCTGGTTATTTTTATATTCACAAACCATAGCTGTTATCATACCTACTGTAAGTATTGTGGGTGTCAGTTTTATGTTAAATTAGAATGGAATATGTAGAACTTCCTCAAGTTATTTGTCATATAAGTTTTACCTGTATTAGTGAGGAAGCAGGATAAATATAGATGATAAAGGTGACAGGAAGTAAGAAAAGTAGAGATTGGAAACTGCAGTGCCAGTAATGGATGAATAAATCATTGAATTCAAAAGATTATTGTAAAATCTCTGTGGTCTTGCATACAGTTTTCCAAGCTTACCTACTAAACCTTTCTGAGTCACTGGTGGGAATAACTGTCTAAAGTTTCATGCCATGATCTCTATTTGTAATTATATTCTTGAAATAAGCACCCTCAATTCAGGTGCATTCGTCATGCATAAAAAAAGGAGACTTGTTAAGTGTTAGAAATATAACTTTCTTAAACCATTTTCTATTGCAACCAGTACTGTTTTTATGAAGTATACTTGATCTTTCAGCCATGCCTGATGAATCTGTGGAAGACCCCACACAATCCTTGGCAATTTGTGCGAGTACTGGTGTTGTGTGGATGGGGATCATACTTATTTGGTTGGCATGTTCATGAGAAGGCCATACTTTTGGTTATTTTACCTTTAGGGTAAGTAGTTTTGTCCATGATTTTTATAATTGTCAGCATACAGAGAGGAAGTAATATAGAATATAAATTAGGAAAATTACCTGTTCTTCACTAATGTGAACTGTATTTAATACTGTATTTTCTACATAGTTTGAGCTAGAATAGTTATATAATGTATACATATTGTACATCCATAGCAAGTGTCTTTTTGTAGGTTACTGTGTATGCAGCGCAGGGTTGAAGCACAGTTGTTTATTATGATGAGCATTGTTGGACATTTTTCACTTTTCCCACTGTTCTTCACTCATCATGAGACACCCATTAAGGTTAGTAATATATCATTTCTTTTGATTTTGAAGTTTCTGCACATTTTATCCCTTCCTTTTTTCAGATATGGAAAATCTTCCAATTATTGAAAGGTTAAATAAAGATTGCATAACAAAAATATTTGGTTTATAGTGGGGAGAATTCAAAGGTTGGCAAATGATTTTGGGAATAAGAATGGAAATAGTTATCTCCAGCCTAAACAGCTGTTAGGTTTATTACTTCTAATTTTATGGAAGAGTAAAGGGTACCTTTAAAGGCCAGTCATTTTGCTAGATGGCATTTCAAGTACAGAAGAGACATTCATTAAGATAAAACAGGTAGTTTCTGCCTAAAGTAGTCCCATTTAATGCATTCTCCTTTTTGAGTACAGGAATGCTTCCAAAATAATTCCATATCACAGAATATGGAATTATTTACCTAAGGTTTCATTCATTGTAACAATAGATTTCCCTCTATCCACTATACATTTGCTTGACCCACTAGGTTTTTAAGAGATGGAAGTATATTCACCAACTGAAACACAGGGTTCTGAAGATGGATCTTTTGGAAAACATAGAGATGTGAAAGATGACATTTTACATCTTTTTGGGCAGTGTAGATGGAATTTATAATATTTCATGCAGATCATGAGAGGAATCTTTTCACCATGTTGAGTGGGCCTGAGTTATATATATATTATATTATATATTATACTCGATTGCTGTTTCCCGCGTCAGCTAGGTAGCGCTAGGAAACAGACGAAGAAAAACCCATCCCCCCCGCATACACACATATACATACATGCACATTTTTTTTTTATTTTATTTATTTTTTTTGACCTGAGCGGTTGATTTTACTATCTTCTTATTACAATTCAAGAGGTTCATTTTGATGGTGCTTAGACTTTAAAAGTAACATTTATTATATCCACACTATGACAAGTGAATCAAATTGCTTTTTTGTATTGTATGGTAGGGAGAATCACCAATGTTCACCACCAAAAGCAAATAACTTTAACTCCTTTGGTGTTTTTTCCTCCCGGGTATTGAAAAAATGGCTCATTATGTTTTTCTCTGATTTATTGACCGTGAACAACTTGTGTGTTGAGAAAGGACGGGTGATCGGGAGTATCTTATTTAAGAAAAGGGACATACATAAGTATATGTCGGTGAGTGGGCATTTTTGGATTATGTATGAACTCACAGGATTCAATAATTCATCATAATTTGTAGGACAAAAATGGATATCTTTGTTGGTATATTTGACTCAGTGGTATTTTATGGAAGAGGATGGGCATTGGAAATTAGATGTTTTGGACAGTGTATGGTGTAAGGATGGCTGATCAAGTAAGAAATGAGAGGATGAGAGAGAGTTGTGGTGGTAAGAAGAGTATGGTTGAGAAAGCTGAAGAATGTGTACTTAAATGGCTTGGACATATGGAAAGGATGAGTAAGGGGAGACTGACTGAGAGGGTGCACATGTTAAAAGTGGTGGAAAAAAGGATGAGGAAGAAGGATGAAGTGAAAGATGCCTTGAGTTTATCAGGGCCTGAGCATGCAGGAGAGTATAAAGGATGCATGGGATAAGAGCAGACTGGAGTGATGTGGTATGTTACATGGGGCAATGTGCCATCAATGGATTGAACCAGGGCATGTGAAGTGGTCTGAGGAAACTATGGAAAGGTCTCTGAGGCTTGGCTGCAGATATTGGTAACTGGTTTTGGTGCATTATACCTGGCAAACGAGAGTGGGTGTGAGCAAACGAGGCCATTCTTTGTATTTTCCTGATGGCACCTCAGTAATGCTGGGAATGTCAAACAAGTATGGGAAAAAGTAAAAACCAGCATTTTTTCTTATGAATAAAGACCCAGCAGTCATATTTATCAAAGGGATACACATTAGGCCTATAGTCACTGTATTATCAAGTAAACATATGAAAGCTTATGTTTGATCATGCTGGCCCTGTATGGGGTTGTCTGTTGTTCTGACACTTGAATCATCCTCACTCTTGTAGACACTGAACGCATTTGACTGTCTTCCTTAACACACAAACACATCAGAACTTACCTGATGCCACAAATGTGTGTTGGAGCAGTGAGAAGTGGAGAAGAGAAGGCGTGTGACTGCCTACTGTGGTCACTAGAAGGGTATTGAGGCCAACAGTCTGCTTAATTGTGTATGTTTGGTTTGTCATCCATGGGAGGCCAGTAGAGTCTATAATGTGCATGGAATTTAACATGGAGTAAGGAAAAAACTGTTTAGATTAATGCCTACAGCACCAGTAGGGTGAACATGGTGAATAGAAGTTATCCTGCTTCCCTTACAAGTTTTATAACTAGCATGCCCACAGATTTTGCATTACAACTTGTTTTAGCCTCCCCACATTTTTTTTGTAGATAAACATTTTGTGTATATATATCACAACCATGGGACTGGGATGCTTCTACCTCCCTTCTGTTTTAGTACTAATGATTACACATACAGGATTTTAGTTGGGATGTTTTCTGTAAGGTTTTTGTTAGTAGTTAACTGGTAACTGGAACCATTTAGTAGCATCCCTAATTCAAAAATTTGAAACTTTTTTGAGCAGCAACTTGATAACCACAGATTGTCTACATGGGCAGCTGAGTTTGTGACACCTTAGCTTTCTGATGGTTCACTGTGACACAAACTTTGTTTCATGTGCAAAATTATTAGAAGTATTGTATAAATTACCTTCAGGCTATGTATATAAGGTGTATATGAAACATAAATGGATTTTGTTTGTAGTGTTGGGACCCATCCCCAAGATATCTCATTATGTATATGCAAATATTCCAAAATCCAAAATCCGAAACACTTCTGGTCCCAGGTATTTCAGATAAGGGATACTCAACCTGTACTATTTTAATAACTAGAATTTTTCCTTACGTGCCAGAGGGCACAAAGGGGCACTTGTATTTTGATGAGCATGGTTAGGAAGAAAATAATTAATTTGTATGAGTAATATTTCATATTTTTTGCAGTTTTGTTTTCAGTATGATCATTTCATCATCTTTCCTTTTTGAAAAATCATTGCTGTATATGCTTGAAAAATAAAACACTGGCTTTCTTATAAACTGAAGTGCCTGTTCTCTGTAACAAGCACTGGTAACCCTTTTAGTTGGAGTAGCTTAAACAGTAGATATGACAGAAATGGTGTTTAAAGAAGAAAGTTTTAATTCATTTTTTTTCTCTGTCAGGTTTCTGCTCTGCTGTTACATGCTGTCTATACCACATACATCCTGCATAGCCATTGGTTAGAAGGTAGGACAGGTCATTTTATCCCACGCATTCCTCTTTGTACTTTTACAGAAACTGTATATTTGATAGGCCTCTTTCCATTATTTCTTTATCAACAGTTAGGGCATAATTTGTTAGGCCTGGAGGAAAAGATGCCATTCCTACCACTTATGCTAATATCTGTGTATTGTGGTCTAGGAGTGTTGTACTCATGGCTGAAATATTACCAATTTATATTGTTAAGTCCTAGAAAAGGAAAGAAGAAAACAAATTAAATTAAATGAAAGATATTTGTTAGGGACTGATAAGAAATTTTGGTAGATTTATACTGTTATGTCTTTAGATTATGTACAGCTTTTTAAATTGTTATAATTACATGTATATTCATTACAGAAAAGTCATGTTTTTCTATCAGTAGCACCTTGATGAACAAGATTTTGATTTAATCTATTTGCACTGAATCACGTAACAGCCAGGACATTCTTTTCTTAGATTGTCCATACCTCAGTAAAGATTGCCGTTAATTAAGATATGAAATTTAAGAACATGATTTATAAAAAATGTGCAGGTAACTCCTGCATAATATCGGGTACAGTAACCTTGTGAGTACACTCATCCTTATTTTCACTTCTCTTCCAAATAACATCTATTTATTATTTTCATTTGCATATTATGTGTATTTATTAAAAAATTAATATTTTTTAATGTCACTTTTAGCACATGCTCATCCATAGTAAAAAAAATTTATAATTTTTGCCATTATAATTGGCATGAATATTGTAAAAAGTAGCTTAATGGAAGGTACAGAAAAGATAAAATTGAGAATGTGTGGTGCTTCTTATGCCTATGATGAGCTTACTGTTCATCATATATGAAGTGTATCTACACTCGTTAAAAACATAGAAAATAATTATGAATAGTTTAAAAGGTTGTAGTTTAAATGGAAAAATACTGATATGTAGTTCCGCTGAAAGTTGGTGTGAGGAATGAAATACTGTATAAATAAATAAATGAATAACGATTTATTGGATGTGGCAGCCATTTAGCTGAAAAACACAGCTGAGGTATTACAGATATTACAGATATGGATGGCCATGGTATAAGAGGGGGATCATGTTTGAATAAGATTAGATTTTGATAGTGTATGGGTGACAGAAGCTGGCAGTAGAGCATTAAGTTTACTCCAAATTTGGTTTTAGGAAATACCTTTCATAGAGGCATAGTGCATGGAAAGAACAACATAAGAGGGAAAGAGGTAACTAGTAGCATGTATGAAAAGAATGAGAAGATGGAAATGAAGGTTTATTGGATGATGCATATTTAATTTTTCATTAGATTTCCTTTAGTTTGGGTAAGATGCTGAAAACACAGCTATATATGAGAGTAGCATTTAATACGAATGTCATATAGGATGAGCTGCTAGGAAGAACAAGATTGTGTGGTTGAGAGTCCTAATTTTCTTCAGAAAAAATTGTAGGATGCCAGCAGTCATGCATCACTGATAAGAATAAGACTGGTGAATGTTTGGGTAAACTATCGAAAATCCATATTCCTCGGGACCAAGTAATGTTCAGATTTTGGAATTTTATGGATTTTATAATTACTTGTGTCACAGACTGTGGTTCTGAACGAATCATAACTTAAACTGATTGTTTTGTATACCTAATGCAGGTTTGGTAGTCATTTGATTGTAATACATGTAAATATATGTAATATATGTAAATATATTACACATGACAGCTAGAGACTGTGTGTGAGCAAATGTGGCCTTTTTCGTCTGTTTCCTGGCACTACCTTGCTGACACGGGGTGGCGTTGCTGCTTCCTCTGGGGCAGGGTGGCGTCAGGAATGGATGGAGGTGAGCAAGTATGAATATGTACATGTGTATATGCATGTGTATGTGTATGTATGTATATGTTGGTATGTATATGTATGTATTGTGCATATATGTGCATGTATGTAAATATGTTTGTATATGAATGGATGGGTCTTTCTTTGTCTGCTTCTTGGCATTACCTCGCTGACGTGGGAAACAGTGATCAAGTATAATAAATATAAATAAATATATGCATGTTTTCAGTGTATTACTCATGACAGTTAGAGAATGTAAGAGAGCAGGTGTGGCCTTTCTGTCTTTCCTGGTGCTAACTTGCAAATGCAATAAACGTCAATCAAGTATGAAAAAATAAAATAGAGTATCTGCTTCTCCACAGAAGCTTGTAATGGCTAGGATGTTGTCATTTGCATGAGTGAGCAAAGAGCCTATCACTACCAAATCAAAGGAAAAGACAACTGAAAAACTTCACTCTTATAGCAATGCCACCTTAATCTAGTGGAATGTAATGTACCAAATATAAGTATTTTATCTGCAAGATCATTGTGCAGTTTTTTATCCAATAATAATGGGTATTTGGTGCAGCATTTTATCCAACAACCACTGTTAATATCCAGTATCTTCCTGTTACCAACTAAATACAGCCACTATGCTAAGAGACTTTTAAGCTAATAATAAGATGCTAATTTATCACATTCAAATCACTACCTCACGATTGACTATCATGCAGCTGACAACTGTGCCAACAGTCCTATTGTGCCAAGAAGTCATACTGTGTTAGGTATCAAAACAGGTTATTGTTACAATTAGGGAAAGCTTATTATCTGAGATGATACACATCTTCTATTTTCCAAAAACAATAATAAAATCTACACATTAAGGATTACTGTAACTTTGCAGTGTTCAGGCCAGGAGCAACAGAGCAGAGGTTTCCAATCCCTGAAACGAGACGTATACTCAATGACAAACAAAGACTGATGAAGGTAAATTTGTTAGCCAAGGTCAGGTGCATTGGATAAATCTAATATTATTACATTATTATGAGAATGAGAGGTTCCCCAGACATTTCATGGACTGCAGTAACTTCTAGGCTCTGTCAAATCCTTTTTTTTATTCCAAATAGGCACCCAAGAGTCTTCATGGACTGGAATAACATCAATGCTCCATAATATCCCTTTTCATCCAAATCCTTAGAGTTAAAAATCACAGACTAAATCTTTATTCCATAAGCAATGATCTATATCTGAAGCTGAGTGAGCCCTAGTGAATCCTTTACTAAATACCATAGTTATAATAAGTTTGGAGCAGACTCATAAATATTTGATATAAAGGGAAGACATGTTGCAGAGCTGAAAACTATATTGCTTCCCTTATGGAGATAAGGGTACTAAACATTATAAATGTTGGTACATAATTAATCTGCTGCATTCAGTTCAATAGTTTGGGAAACAACTGCATATAGTTTTGCAAGTATCCAATCTGGACTTTTCAGGTAATGACCAAGGTTACCTTGCACGGTAAAGTTCAACTCCTGATGACGGACAGACAGATGGATGAAGGAAAAATGGATGGACGATGGACAAATGAACAGACGACAGTCAGACAAATGACGATGATGATGGACAAAGTGTTTCCTATGTGTCTACTATATCATGCATGCAACACAATAAATGGTAAGCAAATTAATCATTGAACCAAAAATTCATCAACTGTCAAGTCTGCAACATGTACTAGTCTGGCTCAAATTGGTGTCACTTACTGGAGAAATTTTTTTATCAGTTTACTAGTCCTTCTAGAAATATAAAGATAAAAATCTGTATCCAGGATATCAAAATGTATTCTAAGTAGATATGTACATTCATCAAGCCCTATCTTATCATGAATATAAATTCAGCTAAATCTTTATCACAGCATCTGAGTAAATCCAAAATAAACTGTTCACTTTACTGTTCTGATTTATATCTGTTTAGTAACTTCATTTAGAAGCAACAGTGCTCAAATGAATTCCTTTAGTATTTCAAAATAATTCCAGTCAACAACAGAACATGTCCTTTCCAGTCAACAACAGAACATGTCCTTTCTCTGTCCAATATAGAAAATTATTTTCGGTATGAAAGATTATTCATTGTACTCAAAAGACATTTGTTTTCACCCACCCATTCTGATACATGGTGCTGGTGGTATTGCCTTTCCTGTATTTTTCTGCTACAGCTATAGTGTGACCCTTGTACAGTGATAAGCAAATTCTTCATCTTTTGGGCGTGTGAACTGGCTGGCCCATATAAGATAAGCAATCTCTGGGGATAGATACTTTACAAGAGAAGTTAGGCTTCCAATGTCAGGGTCTAGCCACTTTGTCTAGACAGGACAGTAAAAAATTGTTCTTTTCCCCTTAAACAGTGGGCAAAATCCATGGATATATTCCTAATGAAAGGTAGCCAACATCTGTGGACTTTTAAATTTTCCTAACTTTGTTTAAATACCCAGCAGTTTTAAGATACCATCAGTAGCCTACAGAGGTCTCTTCCATTGTCAAGCAAGTGTAAAAGACATTGAGCTTCAGCACTTTTGTAATCAAGAGGGTGTGAGAACATGACCTCATGGATAATATGTAGATTATTGGATGACCTGACCTAAAGGATGAGTTACATTTATCATTTGTATCAATTAGTGAGTAAAGTGAAAAAGAATAACATGAGATCTGTGAAGTAAAAAGTGGCTTAGAGAATGATCTTACCAAAATCACACGAGGAGATCGCTCGTATGAAATCCCTCCACCAGCACCCCCACTACCCTTGTGCACAGGTATGAAATTATGTAACAACTGCAACCTACATTTCTCTTTATCTAACCCTTGGGTGATAGATGACAGTAAAAAGCTAGAAGTTTTCCAAGCTTATTCTGACAGTAAAAAATCAATTTCACAGTACTTTGGGTATCATTTAGAGTTCATTGTGTATTACTGCAATGTATATATCTACTTCATTCACCATAATTGGCAATGAGTGTATACAGGTGGCCTTGGCTCACATCAACCTTGCTTTCGTGAAAAGGGCAAGTATAAGTGAAATGACTGAACAGCCAGTGATTATTTCTGAGTGCTCTGTTTTGTAAGAATCTTAAATGTTATAATGTTAATGAAAGACGAAGAACAATCATAATGTTCCTATTCTCTCTAGTATCATGATCTGGACTGGAAGAATAAAACTATAATCTTATGGAAGACATAATGCTTGAATACTGATAACAATTTTCTTAGAGTGATAAGTGTAATCAGAAAGATCAAAGGGTACCAATGTTGTTCGCCTTGAAGGACCATGGGATCATGTAATGTCATCACCAGAGTACCAATTGTCACACTTCCCCATCACATGAGACCTCTATGCATTGGGCTGGAAATCTGAGTGACCTTTAACTAACCTTCTGAAAACATGCTTTAAGTTTTATAAAGAATATTGTGTTTGATCAAGACAAGCAACAGAGACCTGTACCTTGGCTTGACTGACAGGAATTGTTGTTCAGTAACCATTGGATGAAGTCCCAAATTACTACCCCAACCATAAGCCACTTACTGCTTAAAGTTCTCCAGGGAAGAGCCCACAAACCAAAACTAATCAGACATCTGACTCACTGCCCTGCACTGCATCTCTACAGATAGAGCTACTATAACTCTAGGCTGCTTAATTTCATCGGCATTTACATTAGATGTGAAATGACCAAAGTAAACACATATGAGGGGAAAAAAAATATAAATAAATGGAGTCTCAAAAAATTCAAACTATATTTTCTGAGCATGACTAAAAGCAATGGAGGAATATCCATTAAAAAAATGTAAACTTGAGACAATACTATGAGTCAGCCACAAGCCTGTTCCCAAGTATGTCCTACCAGTTTCTTACCATCTTTTACTGTAACTGGAGTGTACAACAAGCCAATATGTGATCACATGGGGATGGAGTACTTGAGTGACCCTCCCTAATCACAAAGCATTATCTCAGAATCAAAACTTTCAAGGTAAATGATATATAAAAAAGACTTCTGAGTATCTTGTCAGAAATACTAAATATATCTAAAATTTCATAATGAACTTATTTCTAAGGGATGAAAACAGATTTCAAACCTGAATAATTGGAAGGGATGTATGAAACAAAAATGAATGACCATGTACTGTGGCAGGACATAGGAAGCCACTTGTTGGGGCTAAGAGGAGACTGCCAAATGTGAAGGGATTACTTCCACTGAGCTTTCTTGCAATATGACCCTAAATTGTTCAATTCAGTTAAAGTAACTACTAATATTCCTACATTAATGTCCTTATTGGGCGCTTAAATGATTCTACAGTAACAAGAATAATGGTATCCACATGCGGGCTGTCAGGGAGAAAGGGAGGGAAGGCACAGAGTCAAGCGTCCTACTGTCGTGACAACAATGATGCATGTGAGAAAGGGGGATGGGGGCAAATATGGTGCATCATAATGACAGCATAGTAAAGCAAGATACTGCAAACAGCAACATATGAAAGAGTCAACAGAATGTGGAACTACACAACTCAGGGGCCATAGTAAGATCAGGAAAAAACTAAATATAATCAAATTCTAGAAGTCTATCCTCTGAGACAAGCATAGATATGAAAATTTACACTAAAAATAAGAAGTACTTTCATAGAAATAAATTCATCTAAAACATTAACCTTAAGCAGTAGCAATATTTAGAAAATTTTTAGGGAGAACAATTATATTTGCAGTCTGAATCTTATAAAGACAATCTTACCATCAGTTTTTTTTTCCAATGGTTCTGTCTTAAGTTGGCTCATGATGGGCTGACTGACAATGATGGAGGGTTTACTGGAGGATGATAAGGAAGACGACAGGCTCGGCTCAACACACAAAGTAGATCCAGGAGCATTCGACAGTGGCGGAGTCATAATGGAGGAAGGATTAGAAGAAGATGGTAGACCTTCAGAGTAATGCTGTTTCTTTGGTGGGATGACAGTAGTTATGGGAGGTGGAGACCGCATCTTGCGCTTCATTCGATCATCTTCCGCAGGTCTTACTTCTACAGGCTCTTCTTTGACCTATATCAACAAAACACATCAGATGATGATAATTCCCATTAATTTACAGTGGTGCACTTCATCATACTTTGTATTATTAATCATCATATGAAGCAGCTGGTGGAAACTACATAAATGTCTGTGGGACCTGCTTGTGGATAGGGGGCTGTGGTTTCAGTGTATTAAACATAACAGCTAGAAAATGGATGGGAGCAAATGAAGGATTTTCTTTCTCTATTACTGAAGCTACCTCGCAAATTCTGGGGGGGGGTGAAGTATGAGATGTTCCAAGTTGACACACAGAGGGCACTTATTTATGAAAAAGTAGCAAATCCCATTAACATTTTTTTCTCTCTTTAGGTGAGATGGCATGGGCAACTGAGGCCCTACTAATCAAGGCTTTCTCATTAATGATGGGGAGGGAGCGGGGGGCTGGAAATCCTCCCTTCCAGTTTTAACTTTTCCAAAAGAAGGAACAGAGAAGGGGCCAAGTGAGGATTTTCTCTAAGGCTCAGTCCTCTGTTTTTAATGCTACTTTGCTTCTACACAGGAAATGGTGAATATGTATGAAAAAAATATTTATATATATATTTTCACACAATCGCTGTTTTCTGCAATAGTGAGGTAACACCTGAAACAGACAAACAAAGGCCACATCCATACTCCAAAACCAAAGCTCCCTATCCACAACCAAGCCCCATAGAACTTTTCATGGTTTAACCTGGACCCTTCAAATGCTCTGGTTCACTCCATAAATGGGGTAATTTTTCATATGGAATGTAAATTCTCTTATAACATAGGATTCAATTACTTACACAACAACATTCCATTATAATGACATTAGGAGGTAATTCATCATTTTGCGAGGCACCCCTTATTCATATTATCTCATTATTAGCATACCAAGCTTAATATCAACTCTTGCCAAATGCTTGAATCTGGAGGAGTTAATATAGGTATTCACTGTATAAACCATTAACCCCTCTGCAAAGACTGCTACCACTTTTTCTTTTTGTCCTGGTTCAAAATACTAAACAACTTGATTAGTCATAAAGACTTTTCATTAATTTTACCAAAATCATCAAACAAATATGAAAAGCTCACCTTTGCTTGAAGATGGGGTCTGTTGATGAAGCGAGCATGTAGTGTTGCAGCAAGACCCTCCACAGGTCCATCTACTGGCAACCCTCGGACTTCATTAAAATGGTGTGGAACAGGCGATACCTCATTCCTTGGCAGTGTTACACTACAAGTCTTACTAGCCTCTCCCACCACTGCAGGCCCTGCTGGAGGTAGAGGTGGGGTGGCCTGGGTGGTGGGCGGGGTTGATGTTGGACACTTGCTGCCATACATGGAAGCTAGACGTGCTTCTAAACCATCTCTCCCTGGTGAAGGTACTGGTGGAGGCATGTGTGGCTTTTCCTCATACTGAGGACCCCTTGGCGATTTTACCCTTGGGTACATTAGGCCCTCCATTGCTTGTGGGGTATGAGGTGTAGGAGGGATACTTTCTGTGCTATTGGGACGAGAAATAGGAGAGTATACCATCCTGAGTGCTGGTGACTGTTGACGACCATCACTGCTATCAGGAGTGTGGGGTTTGCCATAACTTTCCTCCACTATTCTTGATATCCTGGAATTAGAGCGAGGAGATATGGACTTTCCTGAGATGGTCATATCAACTGCTGCATTGATGATTGACGGAGAAGAGATCTCTAAAGTACGTTCAACCTCACCACTTATAAGATCTCCCACATTTCTTGTAATGGTAGGAGTTTTGTGAGCACTTACAGAACCACCTTCCAGTGCAAGTTTCTCTTGAGAAAGATGACGTCTAAGGGCTAGCTTGGCTGGTGATACTTGTGTATAATCTGGCTGACCAACTTTTGACTCTTTTAATTCCCGCAGTTCTCGTATTTCTCCTCTTCTCTCCTGATTTTCTCTTTTGAAGTCAGAGCGGTTAGTTGCCCCAGACAACTGATATGGAGAGTGTCCTTGAGGTGGGACAGGGGACGGTCTAGGAGGCACTGCTTGTGCTGGAGGTTTGTCCTCATTTAGAACATTAGTTATAATCAATTTCAGGCGGTCTTCAAAGTCTGCCACTCTAGGAGGTTCATGAGCACGGATCATGGAGAATTGTCTTTGGTTCTTTTCAGAAGGTGGTCGTGCTGAAGGTGGTTGGTACTTCGTTTCTGACTGTTGAGGCAACTCAACCTTCACAGGCAATGTATTACTTGGCACATATCTCGGGGTAAGCACCACAACTCGCCCAGATTCTTGGCCTATTTGCAGAGGTTGACATCGTGAATCAGGCTGTCTGGATTCTCCGTGGTGTTGCCCACGCACATTTTCGATGCTAATAGGTAAACGTCCTTCATGTACTCTGACTTCTGTTCCTGCTGGTAGTGTAGGTATACGTCCAGCTTCAATCTGTCTCCCAGTTTCCAGAATCTTCTGAGCTAAGATCTCTGGGTTCTTTTCCTCAATCTTCCCAACATCAGGTATATTTGGCCACTCCTGATTACGACTTCGATGTCTTGTCTTATGTCTCCCAGGAGATTTATCAGCTCGCTGAGTAGGAGTGGCAGTGCGGGCACTATCTGGAGCTGTACTTTCCAAGTTATTTACTTCAGACTCTAATCTAGACACCTGAGTGTGAAGTTTTTTCCGCTGAGACAATGTCTGAGATATCTCTCGCAAGATGAACTCCTGAGTTAGATGAGACACATCTAGGCTCTGTAAATATACATAAAATAAACATTCCAGAAACAAATTAAACTATCTTTTCATTCACAAAAAGAATATAAAATCTGCAAAGGAACAAACTAATGCACATTAGCCTTCATAAAAGGTTAAGTTTAGATAGCTGAGCATATTAAACTGTAGCATACAAAATTTTAATATTCCTTCCCCTGTTTTTAAATACTGTACCAATTTAATTCCTCATTATTAACCGAAACATTACCTACTCCAACCATAAAATGAGAGTTGGGGTGAGAGAATATCATTAAACTTTAAGGAGAATAAAAAGATGTTTTGGAAGGAGGTAAATAATG
>JAYMFT010051546.1:0-15225 GCA_038088735.1 Panulirus argus
TGCCATACCTTGTCAAAAGCCTTAGATATGTCAAGAGCAACTACATGTGACTCCCCAAAATCTTTCAGGCATGATGACCAGACATTAGTGAGATTGGAGAGAAGGTCACCAGTGGATCTTGCCTTACGGAAGCCATACTGGCGATCAGATAGAATATTGTGATCTTCGAGGTGTTTAAGGATATGGGAGTTGAAGAGGGATTCAAAGATTTTGGAAATGGTAGACATCAAAGCAACAGGACGATAGTTAGAGGGGTCAGAACAGTCACCCTTCTCAGGGATGGGATATATCAAAACATGTTTCCAAGGAGAAGGAAAGGTTTTGGTTTTTTAACAGAAACAGAATAGATAAGCATGCACAAGTGCAAGTTCAGAGACACACTCTTTCAGAGAAAGAAGCGCTTTTCGGACACTCCAAGAAGAGACTACAGGAAGAGTCATAGGATTAGTAAGAGGAGAATCAGGGGGGTAAGAGAATGTTAGAGTCATCCAAGGTGGAGTTAGAAGAGAAACGGGAACCAAAGAAAGTTGCCTTGTCAATGGGAGAGACAGATATTGTACCGTCAAGATGGAAAAGTGAGGGAAAGGAAGAGCGACAGAAGTTGTTAGAGATGCCCTTAGCTAAAGACTGGAAAGACCTATCAGTGGACGAGGAGAAGAGGTTATTGCACTTCCTTTGAATAAAGGAACGCTTTGCCTCATGAATAATGTGCTTGCAGCAATTACTGGCAGTGATAAAAGATGAATGGGAGCCAGAGGTAGAAGAGTTTTTCCACACCCAATATACCGGAACCCTTGCCTGAATGGCCTCAGAGCAGGAATGGTTGAACCATGGATTGGATGAAGTAGCAGTCTTGGAGGAAGAAGGGATAAATGCTCCCATTCCCGCAAGAATAACCTCTGTTATGCGTTTAGCGGAGACAGAAGCATCATCACATAGGAGACAGTAATTTACCCAGGGAAAGTCAGAAAAGAAGTTACACAAGTTATTCCAGTCAGCTTTGTTCAGGAGCCAGTATTTACGCTTAGATGGGGCCGCTGGAATGGGAGGTGCCATTAGAATAGATACATTTATGAGAGTATGATCAGATGAACTAATAGAGGGCGAGATTGTGTCTTTACAGCGAGATGGACTGGAGGTAAAAAACAAATCCAGAATATTAGGAGAGTGGTCATAGCAGTCAGGTATATGGGTACGGTGGGAGAAAATTTGCTCTAAATCAGTGAGAATAGAGAAAGTGAGGGCTTCGATCTCTCCACCATCTGCATGGGTAGAATTCAACCATTCCTTATGGTGAATGTTGAAATCCCGAGGCAGAGGATCTCAGCTTTCGGGTGAGAGGATATCACAGTCGCGTGGCAGGAGTTTAGATAGCTGAAGAAGGATACAAAATTTGTAGAAATAGAAGAGCAATAGGCAAAACAAAGGACAAGTGTGGTAGTAGGGAGACAGACTTTGAGCCACATAACATTGAAGTTTGGAGACTCAAGGTCCTTGCAGTATGCAACCAGTGTGTTTATGCTGGAGTAAGCACAAACACCACCTTTGAATCGGAAACATGAGTGGATTTTATAGTTAGATATGAAAAAGGGACTAGTGAGAACATCATTTTTTAAACCAGGTATTCTTAATGTCCTTTTTCAGCATACAACTCCACATGCTGTTCACCATTTTTATTCAAAACACTAAATACCCCATGCCCCCAAATTATTCCCTCAAATGCCACATTAGCCATCTTCACTTTTAAATCACCCATCACTAATACCTAGTCTCTTCCATCAAAACCACAGACACACTCACTCAGCTACTCCCAAAAACCTGCTGCCTCTCATGATCTTTCTTCTCATGACCACGTGCATAAGCACTAATAATCACCCATCTCTCACCATCCACTTTATGATTTACCCACATCAATCAAAAATTGTTTCTTTTCACTCTATCACACACTCCCACAACTCCTGCTTTAAGAGTAGTGCTACCCCTTCCTCAGCTCTTCTCTCACAAACCCCTGACTTTACTCCTACAACATTTCCAAACCATTCTTCCTTTGTACCCTTGAGCTATGTCTCATTTTGAGCCAGAACATCCAGGTTTCTTTCCTCAAACATTCTACCTACCTCTCCTCTCTTTTCATCATGGTTACATCAATGGACATTTAGACACTCCAGCCTGAGCCTTCGAGGAAGATGAGCACTCCCTGTTTGGCATCTTCTGTTCCTTCTTTTAGAGACTGAAATAAAAAAGGGGTCTAGCTCCCACTCCCACCCCTTTCATTTGCTTTCTATGACACATAGGGAATATGGAAGTAAATTTCTTTCTCCCATACCCCAGGGATAAATGAATATCATTATGTCCCTACTTCTTTGTACACACCTTAGTCTAGTTACCTATGCTAATATGGTTATTTTCTTATGTGGCTCAGGGTAAGGCTTTTCTATTACTGTGTAAATTGTCATTGGAAATATAGTGTACAGTTCATTACAACCCTCTGATGTGTGTTAGTTACGATGACAGAACATCTGTGATCATTAGAGTATCCAAATACCTTAAAAACATAGGTATTCATTTCATTTTTGTACATCAAATAGTGCTGTAGTCTTCTCAGCTCCTTCTCTCACTATGGTTGCTTTTGCATTATCAGTTTACATCCCCCTCCAGCTATCTCCTTCAATCAATCCACTTCATCCTAATTCAGTTGCTCTGTAAGATATTACCAGAGGTAATGCATGGTACTGGTGTATTACTGGGTTGACCAAAAAGATAGGATTTCTTTGTATTCCCATCAAATGATCAAAGAGACTGGACTTCTTTGTATTAACTGTGATATAAAAATTTTTTGTAAATATGCTGAGGTCTGCAACATTGTTACTTTTTCAATCATAAAACATACCTAGAGTATTTTTACCAAGCTTTTCAACAACCCTGAAGTTTGGGGTTAAGCAGGTCAGTGAGAGCACCATTTGTCAGGCCCATCTGCAGAGACAGGGTTTTATTGCAAAATAAAAGTACATTTAGTGGCCACTTTAGCAGCTGTAATTTGTGGTTCAGTGGTTGACAGTCTGCACACTGTGACTGGCAGCGCTGCTGCTCCAGACCCAGCGTCAAACCACCAGGCAGTCTGATTTCATTCAACTACAGGCAAGGGCAGTCCCCTGATTTGCCCGTCAAAGTTGCCACAAAGTGATGATGGACTTAACACTTGTGCCAGCCAGGCACTGCCCAATAGGGTGCATGCTCCTATACAGTGTGCTCTAGCTTCATGCACTAAGTAATTTTCAAATAATTCAGGAAAAAGTGTAGTTTTCATTCACCCTTTTTAAGTACTACGGTAGATAAGTGGAAGAATGTTCATTCCTTTAAAGTTTTCTGAAACTGTAAACATTTCTGGCTTTCATTTTCAGCAAAAAACTTAAAAATCTACTCCTTTTGTTTCTTTGAGTCATACACAATTGATGATCCAATCTCACAGTACTCACACAAAGTCTTTACAGAAGTTTCTTAATCTAATTTTCTCAGTTACACACCTTTTCAATCATTGATATTGATTTATCCTTACACTTATCAGCACTACCACCATCTTCTGCACCTCTTGGTCTCTTGGATGACATCCTGAAGGGCTAAAATACAGCCAAATAAAAGAAATTTACAGTACTGTTAATTAGCTCGGCTGCAGTGTAAACAGATTTTGGTGCCTTATCGCTGCTAACTTGCTAGCAGTGCCACCCTGGTTGCAGATCCACAGACTAATGGTGGGAGATTCAAAATGTGCATGGGAGTTGCTGGACTTCAGAGCATCGGATTAGGGAGGCACAACCTGTACAACCTCCTCCTTCTTTGCTTTCCTCTAGCAGCTTTAAACATTTCCCTTACACTATTTATATTCTTCCCTCCTCCTTTGCTGAACTTTCACTGGTACATTCCTTCAGAGCAGTCTACCGTATGCCTTTTTCTTATCTTCCACAGCATTTCTGATCTCATCCATTCACCATGCATTGCCCTTTTTATTCCTATATCTTATGCCCTTGTATCCAACTACTAATTCTACAGCCATTAATAGTATTTCTTTAAACATTTTAAACATCTCATTCAAACATAACTGCATCCCTACATTCACTGCACTTCCATTTAAACTTTAGTTACCCTCCTTTCATACTCTTCACTGCATTTTTTCAGATTCATCTTTTGCTTGCCAACACTTTTATCTCTCCATTCTTCCTTACACTATACCTACACTTCTCCCTGATTTTCATCCCAGAAGATCTGTGAAATGGTCAGAGTCACCAAAGAATTTTCTCACAACTCTAGCATCCAGCACAGCCTTTCTCAATCTTTCATCCACTGCCACACAGTCAATCAAAGACTTTTCCTGTTCTCTTCCATCATTTCTCAACCATGTATACCTGTGGATCATCTAGTGCTAAAAAAAGGTGTTTGCAAGGAATAAACTCCTCTCAGCACAGACATTCACAAGTTAACTTCTATTCTCATTTACTCTAGGCATTCCCCATTTAATAACCATCTCACCAATTTCATCACATCCCACTTATCCATTCATATCATCCATAACAATCATGTTTCTCTCATTCTCAAAACCATTTATACACTCATTCAAATTTCACCAGAAATGCTTCATTTCATCCCTGCCTCATACAGTCTTCATATTCTTAGGCACATATAAACATACCCATGCAATCTTCCTAATTACAATCTTTCCTTTCACCCACACTCTTCTTGATCCATTCCAATCATGCTCTGTAATACCCTCCCACACTCTTGGTAACAGCATAATTGCACATTCTTCCTTCCCTCTTCCGTGATAAGTTTCATTTGTTCCCATCCAGACCACTCCTTCCGTACCCTCCAATAACATGCATTCATCATCTCCATACACCCTGCCCAGGGATATGAGTTCCCCCAATCCTCAGCACATCCAAGCCATAACTTTTAAACTTCTTTTACTCTCACCAATCATCCCATTTACATTCAGCACCATCATCCTCAGTCACTTATCACTTTTACTCCTCGGCATAAACGGTAGACTCCAGTGCTGCTTCTTAGCCTTTTGTGCCTCATCCTTGACAGGCCACTAGCAGAGGGTAACTCGAGTGTAGCGTTTCCAGAGACAACATGGCTCCAAAATTGTCCAAAAACTGAAAAATCCCAGCAAACTTCGAGTGTCTTGTCTGTATTCAAAAGGAAAACTACCAATCCTATTACTATGACGGAGTTGGGCAATGGCTTCCCCTTAGATCCACCCCTAAGGTTGTAGTAATGAGGTCGCCATTAACCTCAATGGTTATGATACTGCCACTGCACAAAAACTGAATATGTCTGGCTAAGTTAGGTTAGCTAGTGTACTGAAACAAGACGGTCCAATCACTGGGCCTTGTTGAGCAAACAAGGCAGTACCTTATAACCTACATGGATACCACAAGTTTTTTTGCAACTGTGCACTGATCACTGACACTGATACCCATATGAAGGTTTAAAGATTATGTGCAATGTAACTTTCCTTAGTTTAAGTGATATCATCTACTGACTAACACTAAAGGAGAGGATTAACAAAAGGGTTGGCTGTGAGATAGCTTCCAGCAGATTCATTGCCATAAATGTTAATCACTATATAAAATATCCACCAAACCACTAATTCTGTATCTGAATAGCATTAACCTATGAAACCCAAGTTGCTTTATGGCATCATTAACTGTTCTGTGTGGGGTATATGGCTTGGAGCAGTTTTTCTGTTCTTAACCTAAACTTAACCATCACAACAGCATCTTCACAACAGTGCTTCAAGTTATGTGTCTAAATTTCTATTCAAATGTTGTGTAAAAGTAATATGTAAACATAAAGCAATATGTATATCTGCAAGATATTTTATGGTGGTATTTCAAATGAAAATATGAGACAGTTTACTGGCTCCAGGTATATGACAGATACACTGCTTATGGTTTCTTACCATGAATTTTTTTAGCATGTTTCTCAATAGCAGCAACACATGAAGCACAAGTCATGCCAGTGATACGAAGGAAACACTTCTCCAAGTCTGCTTCATCCACCTCAAAGGCTGCATTCTCTTGCCAAAAGCTTTCGATACTTCCTTCTTGAGATGATTTTGAAGATTTCACTGCTGAATATACACATATCACATAAATTTAAGGACTGTACATAAAAAAATATCTCTTGTTTAGGAGAAAAAATTAAATGCTTTCAGTTTCCAAAAATAGTCAAAATCAATTTTGAGCCAACACACTCTTCTCTGAACCAAAACAGAAGCTGAAGATACAAGAACATTTATATCATGTCCAGGCATCAATGCTTGATCATACAATCAAAAGCAAGCCTAAAGTGCATAACTAGTAAGCACTAAATCATCCTAACTTACCAATCATCAGTAAACAAACTCACTAGGATAGTAACTATGAAAACACAAGATCTTTCTTGTTTTCAAAATTGATCACTAGAGGACAGCATCCTAACAGTGACAGCTGTCACTCACAATGGCTGCACCTTTAAAACACTTAAACTCTACAATTCTTTCTCCAACTCTCTTTAATCTCTTCCAACATGATCTTCCATTACCCCAGGCAAACATCAACATGAAGGCCCTTTCATATGTAGGTGACCTCACAATCACATTAAAACACTCTGACACCACAGCAGCAACACCTAACATGCAGCATTACATTACACAAATGGAAGAATGGTTCGCTCAAAACATAATGTCAGCATCTCCACAAAAGTCTTCAATCACTCTTTTAAGAACAGACAGACATGAATCCAGCTCACTACCTCCAATCACCTTGAATGGATAACCTTTCCATCTGAGCAAAACACCCACTATTCTGCGCATCATATACCACACACATGACATTCACTCCCCACACCAATAACATTCAAAATAAGCAACATACAAACTAAATGCCACACAGAAGACTAACTGGTACCAGATTTGGAAAAAAAAAAAAGACTCCCTCAACAGCCTATACAAACAGATCATCCACTCCACTTTAAACTATGCCTTATCTGCCTGGTCTTCAACCCTTTCAAAAGCAAATTTAACAAAGGAGCAAACCACACAAAATAATGCACTTAACAATCACTGACTGCCTAGCAGTCATAAACACTCAACATATTCATAATAAAATAGGTTTCCTCCCAATACTGTCTTAACTAAACATGCTTAGCACTCAGTCCTAAGAAGTAACACTGAATCTCCCATCCAAACCACTTCATAACAAACCAATAACCCCTAAGCAGAAATAAAAGCTTATCCTAGCCATGCACTTCAGTAATCTCTCCTTATAGATCTTCCACCCCTAACAAATATAACACTGACAAGACACATCCACACTGAAATAACCCAACAAGCACTAAACAACTGACTTCCCAACCCACCAGACCTGCACCCATCAGAAACCACACTCCCCAGACAAATACATGTTGCACTCTCCTACTTATGCTCCAAACATCACCCATCATCAAAACACTACAAACACTGTTTTAACATATCCTTTAACCCTTCCAAAAAGAAGACATTGAGCACTTATTACTTAATTGCCTTGCACTATCTGCACACAGACGCACACACAAAAATATAACTACTGTGACCACTGGTCCTGACTGGTGGACATAGCCAGCTTCTTCAGTGCTGCAGAAGCTTCATTAGGATAGAAGGGACTTCTGCAAAAGAAAGGTAAGGTATATATTTATGAAAGGTTTGGAAACATGGAGAGAAAGAATGAGAAGAGGTTGACAAAGATGATTACACATCAGAAGTGGAGGAGACAAGAAGAAGGGGGAGACCAAATAGGAAGTGGAAGGATGGAGTGAAACAGATTTTGAGTGCTTAGGACCAAAACATGCAAGAGGGTGAAAGATATACACAAGATAGAGAGAAATGGAGTGACATGGTACATAGGAGTTGATGTGCTGTCAATGAATTGTATCAAGACATATGAAGCAGCCAGAGTACACTCTCCTAATATGCAGGATTAGTTTTTTTCCTCTACTCCATCCCAATTGGTTCATCTGAACACACTCTCATAGATATATCTATTCTAACTGCACCTCCCCCTCCAGCAACCCCTTCTAAACATAGATACTGGCACCTGAACAAAGCTGACTGGAATAACTTATGTGGTGATGCTTCTGTCTCCACCAAACTCATAGCAGAGGTTATTTTTGCAGGAATGGAAGCATTTCATCCCCTCTTCCTCTAAGGTTACTTTTTCATCCAATCCATGTTTCAACCATCTTGTTCTGAGGCATATCAGTCTCAGTCTCAGAAAAACTCTCCTTCCTCTGGCTCCCATTCTGCTTTCATCCCTGCCAGTAATCGCTGTGAGCACATTATCCATGAGGCGAGGCATTCCTTTATTCAAAGGAAGTGTGATAACCTCTCCTAATCATCCACTGATAGGTCTTTCTGGTCTTTAGCTAAGGGCATCTCTAAAAACTTTTGTTGCTCTACCTTACCTTCACTTATGTGCATTGACTGTACTATAGCTGTCTCCTGTAGACAAAGCAACTCTCTATGGTTCCTATTTCTCCTCTAACTCTACCTTGGATGACTATAACATCCTTCACCTCTGATGCTCCGCTTACTAATCCTATGCCTCTTCCTGTAATCTCTTTTGGATTATCCGAAAAGCGCTTCTTTCTCTGGACACAAGCAAAGCTTATGGTCCTGATGGCATCCATCCCCATGTACTGAAAGAGTGTGCCTCTGAACTTGCACCTGTACTTGCTCATCTCTTCCATTTCTCTTTAAAAATCAAAACTTTTCACTCTCCTTGGAAACATGCTTTGATGCATCCCATCCCTAAGAAGGGTGTCCGTTGTGACCACTCCAACTATCGTTATGTTTGCTTTGACATCTACCATTTCCAAAGTCTTTGAATCCCTCCTAAACTCCCATATCCTTAAACACCTCGAAAATTGCAGTCTTCTCTCTGATCAGCACTATGGCTTCCATAAGGCGAGATCCACTAGTGATGTCCTTTCCTATCTTACTAATGTCTGGTCATCATCCCTGAAAGATTTTGGGGAGTCAAGTATAGTTGCCCTTGACATATCTAAGGCTTTTGACAAGATGTGGCATCGGGGTCTCATCTCCAAGCTCCCGTTTTTTTGGCTTCCCTCCCTCACTTTGCTCTCCGGCAGCTCTATCTCTGTGGTCGCTGATGGGTCAGCCTCCCCCCTTTTCTCCATCAACAGTGGTGTCCCTTAAGGTTCTGTCTTGTCTCCTACACTTTCTCTCTCTTTTTTTTTAACGATTTTCTCTCCTCCACAAACAATCCAATGCACTCACACGCTGACGAATCAATATTGCATTTATCCACATAATTCAATTCTATTCCCTCTTTTCTCTCTAGTTTTGGCACAGCTTCCACAATAAACTCTGACTTGGACAGGATATCTCAGTGGGGTACACAAACCTTGTTAAGTTTAATGCCTCCAAGACCCAATTTCTACCCATTTCTCTATCGAAAACTCCTCGCAAATCTCGTTTCTCCTTTGACGATTCTGTAATTCCACCTCTTGACTCAATGAACATACTTGGTATTCCTGTAACTCCACTAATTCATGGAAACCTCACATTACGGGAATAGCTAAATCTTTCTCTAAGAAACTGGGTGTCCTGTTTAGATGTCGAAATTTCTTCTCTTCTAAAGAGTTGCTCCGTTTATGCATGGGATTGATTCGTCCTTGTATGAAGTACTGCTCTCACAATTGGGGTGGTTCTAGCTCTGTTTCCTTACTTGACAGAGTTGAGTCAAAAGCGGTCCGACTTACAAACTTTCCCAGGCTATCTTCCAGACTTGACCCCATTGCCCTACGCCGTAATGTTGGTTCACTTTCCCTCTTCTATAGGTATTACTTTGGTTTTTGCTCCCGAGGGCTGGCTGCTTGTGTACCCCCATCACTAGTTAGACCTTGCAATACTCAATCTGCTGCATCACATGATTATTGTGTGGCCATCTGCAACTCAAGGGTGGGTCGTTTTGATACCTGCCTCTTTTCCCTACACATCGAAGCTTTGGAACTCTCTACCCTCTCATGTCTTTCCCAATAACTATGACCTGGCACATTTCAAAAGACAGGTCTTTCACTTTCTTAAAGATTCGTAAATACTTTCCCTTGTCTTTTCTTTTTTCACTGCATAATTCTCTATATTTCAATTGAGGCCCGGCCTTGATATGGACTTTTGTCCATGACTAGAGCCTAAACAGAAGAAAAACTTTATACATCCTTTCAAATTCCTCCAGAAAAGCTTCATTTCATCCTTACCTCGTACAGTCTTCATATTTAAAGGCGCATATACACATAACCATGCATATTTCACAAACCCAATCTTTCCTTTCACCCACACTATTCTTGATCCATTTCATGCATGCTCTGTAATACCCTCCCATACTCTTGGCGATAGCAGAATTGCACATCTTTTTCCTCTCCCCCGATAATTTTCACACATTCCCATCCATACCACACCTCATTCCATGATCTCCCATAACTTGCATTCATCATTTCCACTTTCGTTCCACACACCATGCCTGAGGACATGGGTTTTCCCAATCCCTAGCAAATCTACAATACAACTTTTACACCTCTCCACAATCTCCCTCCATTTATTCTCATCAGTCATCCCATTCACATTCAGCACCATCACCCTCAATCGCTTGTTCCTTTGATCCCTCAGCATAACTGGTAGACTCCAGTGCCTCTTCTTAGCCTTTTGTACCTTACCCCTGACAGGTCATTGGCAGAGGGCAACTCCAGCACAGAGTTCCCAGAGGCAGCAAGGCTCCAAAATTGTCAAATCTAAAAGTACCAGTACACCTCGGGTGCATTCCACCAATCCTTAGGTACTTCACTATGATCCTACATACACTGAATATCCTTACCAACCAATCAACAACACAGTCACCATCTTTCTTAATAAATTCAACTACAATCCATCCACTCCAGCCGCCTTGCCACATTTCATCTTCCACAAGGCTTTCACCACCTCTTCTCTCTTCACTAAACCACTCTCCATGACTCTCACTTCACATACCATCCCAAACAAAACACTCTACATCTACCATTCTATCATCAAACACATTTAACAATCCTTCAAAATACTTATTCCATCTCCTCATCACTCCATCACTACCTATCATCACTTCCCCTTTTGACCCCTTTATCAATGCTCCCATTTCCTGCCTTGTCTTTCATACATCATTTACTTCCTTCCAAAACACCTTTTTATCCTCCCTAAAGTTTAATGATACTTTTTCACCCCAACTCTCATTTGCACTCTTTTTCAACCCCAGCACTTTCCTCTTGACCTGCTGCTTTCTCTTATACATCTCCCAATCATTTGCACATCTTCCCTATAAGTACTACCCAAACGCTTCTCTTTTCTTTTTCACTAGCAACCTTACTTCTTCATCACATCACTCACACCCTTTCTGATCTACCCACCTCCCACTTTATGCATGCCACAGGCATCTCTTACAAGTCATCAATGCTTCCCTAAATACCTCCCATTCCTCATCCACTACCCTCACTTCATTTGCTCTCATCTTTTGCCACTCTACACACACAATCTCTCCAGGTATTTCTTCACAAAAGTCTCCTTTCCAAGCTCACTTACTCTCACCACTCTCTTCTCCCTCATACTGTTTCCTCTTATTCGAAAACCTTTACAAATCTTCACCCTTGCCTTCACAAGATAGTGATCAGATATCCCACCAACTGCCCCTCTCAGCACATTTACACTAAAAAGTCTCTCTTCTACACACCTATCAATTAACATGTAATCTAACAATGCTCGTTGACCATCTCTCCTACTCATATACGAATACTTGTGTATATCTCTCTTTTTAAACCAGGGTATTCCTGATCACATCTTTTTTTAGCACACAACTCCACAAACTCTTCACTATTCCCATTCATAACACTGAATACCCTATGCAATCCAATTATGCCCTAAACTGAAACATTACTTACCGTCGCATCTAAATCACCCATCACTAATACCCGGTCTTGTGCACCAAAATTGCTGACGCAAACACTCAGCTGCTCCCAAAACACTATGCCTCTCTTCAGTGGCATCTAGCATATTTGCATACATCTTTAGCACATATGAACTTTCATCGAAACCATGAGCTTTGTAAGTATAAAGTCTTTTAGTATATTTCATTTATTTCATCATACTTGATCGATGTTTCCTATGTTAGCAAGGTAGTGCCAGGAAACAGACAAGAAAGATCCATTCACTCACATACACACATATATACATACATGCACATATATGCACAATACATAAATATACATACCAACATATACATATATATACATACATACACATACACATGCATATACACATACATACATGTACATATTCCTACTTGCTCGCCTCCATCCATTCCTAATGCCACCCCGCCTCAAAGGAAATAGCAATGCCACCCCCTGTGTCAGCAAGGTAGTGCCAGGAAACAGACGAAAAGGTCACATTCGCTCACACTCAGTCTCCAGCTGTCATGTGCAATGCACTGAAACCACAGCTCCCTATCCAAATCCAGGCCCCACAGACCTTTCCATGGTTTACCCCAGATGTTTCAAAGGCCCTGGTTTAGTCTATTGACAGCACGTTGACCCCGGTATACCATATTGTTCCATTTCACTCTATTCCGTGCATGCCTTTCACCCTCCTGCAGGTTCAAGCCCTGAACGCTCAAAATCCCTTTCACTCCATCCTTCCACTTCCAATTTGGTCTCACACTTCTCATTGTTCCCTCCACCTCTGAAACATATATCTTCTTTGTCAACCTTTCCTCACTCATTAGTTCCATATGTCCAAACCATTTTAACACACCCTCTTCTGCTCTCTCTACCACACTCTTCTTATTACCACACATCTCTCTTACCCGTACATTACTTACTTGATCAAACCACCTCACACCACATATTTTCCTTAGACATTTCATTTCCAGCACATCCACCCTCCTCAGTACAACTCTATCTATAGCCCATACCTTGCAACCATATAATATTGTTGGAAATACTATACCTTCAAACATATCCATTTTTGCTCTCCGAGATAATGTTCTCTCCTTCCACACATTTTTCATCACTCCCAGAACCTTCGACCCCTCCCCTACCCTGTGACTCACTTCCGGTTCTATGGTTCCATTTGCTCCCAAGTATACTCCCAGATATCTAAAACACTTCATTTCCTCCAATTTTTTCTCCAGTTAAGCTCACATCCCAACTAACTTGTCCCTCAACCCTGCTGAACCTAATAACCTTGCTCTTATTCACATTTACTCAACTTTCTCCTTTTACACACTTTTCCAGACTCAGTCACCATCTTCTGCAGTTTCTCACATGAATCAGCCGCAAGTGCTGTATCATCAGCGAACAACAATTGACTCACTTCCCAGGCCTTTTCATCCCCAACAGACTGCATACTCGCCCCTCTCTCCAAAATGCTTCCATTTACCTCCCTAACCAACCCATCCATAAATAAATTAAACAACCACGGTGACATCACATACCCCTGCCGCAACCAACCTTCACTAGGAACCAACCACTCTCCTCTTTTCTTACTCGTACACATGCATTATACCTTTGATAAAAATTTCTCACTGCTCCTAGCAGCTTACCTCCCACACCATATATTCTTAAAACCCTCCACAAGGCATCCCGATCAACCCTTTTATATGCCTTCTCCAGGTCCATAAATGCCACATACAAATCCATCTGTTTTTCCAAGAATTTCTCACATAATTTCTTCAAAGCAAACACCTGATCCACACATCCTCTACCACTTCTAAAACCACAATGCTCCTCCCCAATCTGATTATCTGTACATGCCTTCACCCTCTCAATCAATACCCTCCCATACAGTTTTCCAGGAATACTCAACAAACTTATACCTCTGTAATAAGATCTTTCACCTTTATCCCCTTTGCCTTTGTGCAATTGCACTATACAAGCATTCTGCCAATCCTCAGGCATTCAACATGATCCATACATACAATAAATATTCTTACCAACCAATCAACAACTCAGTCACCCCCTTTCTTAATAAATTCAACAGCAATACGAATCCAATCCCACTGCCTTGATGGATTACATCTTTTGCAAGGCTTTCGCCACCTCCTCACTCTCCACCAAACCACTCTCCCTGGTTCTCTCACTTTGCACAGCTTCCCAACCAATACACCCTACATCTGCCACTCTATCATCAAACACATTTGACAGTCCTTCAAAATACTCACTTTACCTCCTCCTCACTCCATCACTATCTGTTATCACTTCCCCCCCTTACCCCCTTCACTGATATATATATATATATATTTATATATCATATCATTTTTCATCATACTTGACCGCTGTTTCCTGCATTAGCGAGGTAACGCCAGGAAACAGAAGAAAGATCCATCCACTTACATACAAAAATAAATACATACATACACACATATGCACAATACACACATATACATACCAAAAGATATATCTTTTTTCCTTTTTTTATGTTGCAGGCTCCAGTCATGGAAAAAAGTCCACATCAAGGACAGGCCCTAATTGAAGGACAGAGAGAATCAAGAAACGAGAAAAAAAGACAGTGAAAGTATTTACAAATTTCTGAGAAAGTAGAAGACCTGTCTTTTGAAATGAGCCAGGTCATAGTTTTTGGGAAAGACACGAGAAGGTGGAGAGTTCCAAGGCTTCGACGTGGAGGGAAAGAAGCAGTTATCAAACCGGCACACCCTTGAGTTGCCGATGGCCACGCAATAATCATGTGATGCAGCAGCTTGCTGAGTATTGCATGGTCCAGCTAATGGTGGGGGCACACAAGCAGCCACCTATTGGGAGTAAAAGCCAGAGTAATACCTATAGAAGACAGAAAGTGAACCAACATTGCAGCGTAGGGTGAGGAGGGTCAAGTTTGGAAGTTAGCCTAGGACAATTTATCAGATGGACTGCTTTCGACTCAACTCTGTCAAGTAAGGAAACAGAGCTAGAACCATCCTAAATGTGAGAGCAGTATTCCATACAAGGACAAATCAGTCCCTTGTATAAACAGATCAACTGTTCAGAAGAGAAAAAGTTATGACATCTAAACATGACACCCAGTTTCTTACAGGCAGATTTAGCTATTCCCATAATGTGGGGTTTCCAAGAAAGACTGGATGTTACAGTAATACCAAGTATGTTCATTGAGTCAAG
>JAYMFT010051557.1:0-15225 GCA_038088735.1 Panulirus argus
GACCCCGATGCCACACCCTGTCAAAAGCCTTAGATATGTCAAGGGCAACTACATATGACTCCCCAAAATCTTTCAGGTATAACCTAGATAAGAACAGAGAAGAGATAGGTAGTATGTTTAAGGAAAAAACCTGGATGCTCTGGCTCTGAGTGAAACAAAGCTTAACGGTAAAGGGGAAGAACGGTTTGGAAACGTCTTTGGAGTAAAGTCAGGGGTTGTTGAGAGGACAAGAGCTAAGGAAGGAGTAACGCTACTCCTGAAGCAGGAACTGTGGGAGTGTATGATAGAGTGTAAGGAAGTAAATCTTAGATTGATGTGGGTAAAACAAAAAATAGATGGTGAGAGAGGGGTGATTATTGGTGCTTATGCACCCTGGCCGTGAGAATAAAGATCATTGAGAGGCAAGTGCTTTGGGAGCAGCTGAATGAGTGCATCAGCAGTTTTGGTACCTGAGACCGAGTATTTGATAGGTGATTTAAATGTGAAGGTATGTAATGTGGCAGTTTAGGGTATAATTAGTACACATGGGGTATTCAGTGTTATGATTGGAAATGATAAAGAGCTTATAGATTTGTGTGATGAAGAAAGACTTGTGATTGGGAATACAGGTTGAGCATCCCTAATCTAAAAATCTAAAATCCAAAATGCTCCAAAATCTGAAGCTTTTTGAGCGGTGACATGACATTACAAGTGGAAAATTCCATACCTAAACACATTTTTGCATTGTATTAATGGTATTTCATATTCTTTTGCTGCTAAGTACATATGTGTGAATAAGTGTAAGAGTATGATTGCTTAGCAGTAGCATATGAATTCAGGGTCAGGAATGAAAGTGATGCTAAACAACCACAGATTGTCCACATGGGCAGCTAAGGTTGTGACACCTTAGCTTTCTGATGGCTTAGTGTTACACTAACTTTGTTTCATGCACAAAATTATTAAAAATATTGCATGAATTACTTTTAGGCTATGTGTATAAGGTGTATATGAAACATAAATGGATTTTGTGTTTAGACTTGGGTTCCTCCCCAAGATATCTCATTATGTATCTATTATCCATCATGACAAATGTGGAAAACGGGATGGTGTGGAAGCAGGCAAGTTGGAGCTGAGATGTGCCTTAATGTTTCTACTGTTCAGCAGTCTTCCTCAGGAGATGCTGATTCCAGCATTTGGCGGGACTGTGTTACCCAGCGGGTGGTGGTCACCTGTTCAAGCGCCTTGGCGTGTTGCTCTCAGATTGGATCATTTGCCCTGTTGCCTCCACTCGTTCACAGCGATCTCTGCTGCCTGATGTGATCGGCGGGTGGGCCCAGACCTTGTGTTGGCGTTGTCTTTGGTAGAGATGTAATCAGCTTTGATCACTACCAAAGACAACGTTGGCACAGGGTCTGGGTACCTCTGCTGGTCCTGTTGGGCAGTGGAGGTCGCTGTGGGTGAGTGGAGGCGGCGGGATGGGCGATCCAGTCGGGGAGCAACATGCCAGGGTGTCTGGCCAGGTGACCGTCACTTGCTGAGGAGTGCAGTTCCACCAAGTGCTGGAATCGGTGTCTCCTGGGGGGACCATTGGGCGACTGAGGTGTATCTCATCTCTGACCCGTTTGTTTCTATACCATCATGTTATCTCATTATATACATGCAAATATTCCAAAATCCAAAACCCAAAACACTTCTGGTCCCAGGCATTTCGGATAAGGGACACTCAACCTGTACCTGGTTTAAAAAGAGAGATATACACAAGTATTTGTATTGAGTAAGAGAAAGAAAGTCAACGGGCATCATTAGATTACGTATTAATTGATAGGCGTGTCTCAGGATGTAAATGTGCTGAGAGGGACAGCTTTTGGGATGTCTGATCACTATCTTGTGAAGGCAAGGGTAAAGATTTGTCGAGATTTTTAGAAAAAGGAAATAATGTCGAGAGAAGAGAGTGGTTAGAAAGAGCTTGGAAAGGAGTATCATGTGAAGAAATATCAGAGGAGATTGAGTGTGGAATGGCAAAAGATGAGAGCAAATGAAGTGAGAGGTATGGGTGAGGAATAGGAGGTATGTACAGAAGCAATGATGAAATGTGCAAGAGATGCATGTGGCATGTGAAAGATGGGAGGTGGGTATATTAGAAAGGGTTGTGAGTGGTAGGATGAAGAAGTAAAGTTGCTAGTGAAAGAAAAAAGAGAGGTGCTTAGTTAGTACTTACAAGGAAGGAGTGCAAATGATTGGGAGATGTATAAGAGAAAGCGGCAGGAGATCAAGAGGAAGGTGCAAGGGTTGAAAAAGAGGGTAAATGGGAATTGGGGAGAGAAAGTATCATTAAACTTTAGGGAGAATAAAAAGATGTTTTGGAAGGAGATAAATAATGTGTGAAGACAAGAGAACAAATGGGGACATCAGTGAAGGGGGTAAAAGGAGAAGTGTTAATAAGTAGTGATGGAGTGAGAAGGAGATGGAGTGAATATTATCAAGGACTGTTAAATGAGTTTAATGATAGAGTGGCAAATGTAGCGTGTTTTGGTAGGGGTGGTATGCGAAGTGAAAGAGTCATTGAGGGTGATTTGGTGAAGAGAGAAGAGGTGGTGAAAGCCTTGTGGAAGATGAAATCCAGCAAGGCGGCGGAGTGGATAGTATTGCAGTTGCATTTATTAAGAAAGGGGGTGACTGTGTTGTTGATTGGTTGGTAAGGATAATCAGTGTATGTATGAGTCATGGTAAAGTGCCTGAGGATTCAAGGAATGCATTTATAGTAGGGAGGATCGTTTTTACACTTTTTTGATGTTTATATGGGGGTAGTGCAGAAAAGTTGTGGATCTATGTTAAAAAAATTAGGCCAAAAATGTGGGTTCTATATACCAACATCTTTTTCCCCACCCCCCGGAGGGGCTCAAAAATTGAAAAACAGGTATTTAGATATGTGTATTTATAGAAAAATCTAAAGCTGAAAATATAATTATTTCGAAGTGAAGTTGGGTTAATTTTATAGAAATACACTGAAAGTATTTCTGAAATCTGGAAGTAATTGAACAATTCCTTCAGCCCTCCCAAGGAAATTGAAAATATAGCATTTTTACTAAAAATACCCCCTATTTTAAAAGGAATTGCTAAAACTCTGATTGCAATATTTTTCAGCCATAGGTGCTATAATTAATGATGTCTTGAATGTAATTGAAGTATATAAACAGTATTGAGTAAGAATGACAGCTCATTCTTCATAACAGAAATATTAGATTCGTAAATAAATGCCATTTTATTTTATGTGTCGTTTCAGTAGTAATATAAAATGAAATTTGAAGTTTACTGTGTGGTTTTCCTTTAATATATAACAAATAGTCAATTGTATGCAGCTTTTCATTTATTTTTGAAGTATTGTACTTCAGAAATAAGAAGTACTATATTTCAGAAGTAACCCAAAACTCATGGCATACATGTGGTTGCATTATGAGTTCCACCCTAACGCCTTCTCAGCCACCTAACCATATAAGGAGCGGTGCTTTTTTTTTTTTTTTTTTTTTTTTTTTTTTTTTTTTTTTTTTTTTTAATAGAGCCCTTCTACTTTGAAGGGTTGTTCTCATGTACCCATCTCTACTTTTTTGGCCACACTCTTTAATTGATGCTTACATAATTAATTTTATATGGTGTTCTTCTGCCTGTGTGTGGCATGGCATATTGAAATAATCACTTTCAGTGGGAATGCCATTCTTTACAATGTTCAAGAGCGTTTCATCTTTGTCTTTGATGTCCATTGTTAAAGGGAGCTCTGTTACATCAATATTGTGCCAGTCAATCATCTCATAATATCCTTTGCATTGAAATCAGTAACAGGAACTTGAGAAGGTGTAACACTGCTTGTCTTTTCTTTTCTTGCCTGCAATACTCTTCTACATCTCAGCTCATGAACAAAGTTTCTCTCATCATGAATCATGTTAATGAGAATGTTCTCATGGTGCCTGAAGAATGCAGTTCTCTGAATAAAAGGGTTCACAAATTGCTTGATATTGCTTGTAAAGGGATGAGTACAGACAATGGTTTCATGCAAGTGTTGAACACCATATCTAAGGGAGGATTGGCACTTTGTCTTGAACCACATAGGTGCATAAACTTTCATAATTAATTCATCTAGTATTTGCAAAATATTTGAAGGCTTAGATGTTGTAACATAGAGACATTGAACTCGATTTGCTGTTGTCAACCACCTTGTATGAGATTTTCCCTGGATTACAATGTGATGGTGCGTTATCCACTGTACCTTTAAAGATTGCTTGATAAATATCAAATAAGTAGTTTTGATTCGTACTCAGTTCATCAGTCTTCTTCAATATCTTCTGATTCGATAGCCTTGAAATTTATATCAACTGGAATTTTCTCACAGTCTGGTAACTGTTTGCCAGCTTCTTCTGTAAATCCAATTGGTCCACTTGTTTTACCATCAGTGGTTGTGATCAGATGCCTTAAAGGCAATTTATTAGCATGAAGCTAGCAAATAATCCATTGCAATGGCTTGCCAATACTTTGTTCTAGAAGCGTTATTACTCCATTTTTAGGACCTGTATTTATAGCAGTGCCATCACCCCCTGTTGCTCTCAAATATGTTAGATTAATATCTGATGAAATAAGAAAACCTTGCATTTCTTTTGCAATATCACTGCCATTACCAGAATTCGGAGTAACATTGGTAATAAATTTTGATCCTGGCTCTTGTAGAAGACAAATAAAATATGCTCTTCATTTAAACGGTTTTTGAAAATTTGCTGCTTTTTTGTATTCTGACAATAGTTTTATCCTTATGCCCATCAAAGTAAATGGTTAAAGGATTAGCCGAGTCCATCTCACTGCACTGTTGACTTTCACTGCATGTCTTTTGCCTTTCATGGCAAATTTTGTTTCTGTCAATAACTAAATTGGTATTGCTTTCATAGTTTCACCTATATCCTACGATAGTGAACTGGAAATAGTTGCAGCTGTCCTGTTTGATATGCCAGTTCTGCCACAAGTGCATGCTACAGCTGAGAGATTAGAAGTCAATTCATTTTATTGAAATCTCCCTTGGCAGTAAGAGGTAACTCTGTTTCATAGTCTGATTGTTCATATGAGTTTGTCTCTGATTCTGAAGCTGAAGGAAGAACTACAAGAGATGAACTTAAATGGCCGAATTCAATATCTTGTTTATGTTTATCATTTTTTTTACGTTAGACCTTTTTCTAATCCTCAAAGTTTCTTAACGGTCTTCACCTCCAATTATCTATCATCTTTCTCTCTGACCTTTGATCAGTCAAAAATTCATGTTCATTCCTAGGAACTTTCTTAATAGCAAGACAATTACAAGCATTCAAATCTGGACAGTTACAAGAAGCAATAACAAAGAGCACTTTTGTATGGTTATGAAATTCATTGAGCTTCACTTGATATGAGGCAGTATCTTTTCTATCATTATAGTGATATAAAAGTCTCCTATATTTTGTGTGATAATTATTGATCATATCATTAATATGCTTTTTTGATACAATAGGAATTGATGCAAACTGCCAAATTTCCATAATGAAGTTAGTAACTATATCACAAATACTTGAAAATGTTGATTCCTTTGAAGTAGAGAATAATAATTTATTTTGCTCCAACTGGCATGCTTTTATCAAATCTTCATATGTTGATACAACACTTTGTTCAGTTGTTCTGGTTGACCAAATATAGGGCACTTAGTTGCTTGCCAAGTATTGCAGTTTGCCATTTCACTGATGAAAATAAACATATGACACCATTCCTCTAAAAGCACTCAAATACGACTGAGAGATGAGCTGTCACTTTGCTGGTTGGGCCAATGAAATCCAAGCTATCACGCACTTATAACATGATTGACATGAGGCATGCAGATAAAGAGCTTAAAATTGGCTAGTTTCTATGAGGAAATAGTGTTTTGTACTTGAAAGACATTTACTATAACCATGTAACAGGAAGCTACTTCAATATGGATAAATACTAGATTTTGTGCTTATGGGTGAAATAATGTATAGTTTTCATCTTTCATGGATTAGATAAGTTGTTGAAATATTTGTCTTAAACTTTTCACATTATTTAAATGTATGTGAAATATCAGTATCATATGCACCTGTGGCTCAAAAATGTTGCATTTACATTGTTAGCATTTTTTTTAAATAGATGGTATTTTTAGTAAAAATGCTATATTTTCAATTTCCATGAGGGGTTGAAGGAGTTATTCAATTACTTCCAGATTTCAGAAATACTTTAAGTGTATTTCTATAAAATAAACCCTACCCCACTTAAAAATATTTTCAGCTTTAGAATTTTTTTTTGTAAATGCTCATTTTTAATATCTTATTTTTCAATTTTTGAGCCCCCCGGGAGGGCTAAAGATGTTGGTGCAGAAAATGCAGAATTTTTTCACATGGATCCACAGCTTTTCCGCACTACACCCATATGAATATCGAAAAAAGTGTAAAAACGATCCACCCTAATGTATAGTGCCACTGTATAAAGGCAAAAAGGATAAAGGTGAGTGTTCAGACTAGAGATGCATAAGTTTGTTGAGAATATTTGGAAAATTGCATGGGATGGTATTGATTGAGAGGGTGAAGGCATGTACAGAGCATCAGCTTGGGGTGGAGGAACATGGTTTCTGAAGTGGTAGAGGATGTGTGGCTCAGGTGTTTGCTTTGAAGAATGTATGTGAGAAATACTCATAGAAACAGATGGATTTGTATGTGGCATTTATGGATATGGAGAAGGCACATGATATTGTTGATAGAGATGCTTTGTAGAAGGTCTTGAGAATATATGGTGTGGGAGATAAGCTCCCAGAATCAGCGTGAAGTTTTTATCAAAGGTGTAAGCCATGTGTACTAATAGGAAGAGAAGAGAGTGATTGGTCCCCAGTGAAGGTCGCTCTGCTGCAAGTGTGTTAAATGTCACCATGGTTGTTTAATTTGATTATGGATGGGGTAGTGAGGGAGGTAAATGCAAGAGCTTTGGAGAGAGGGGTGAGTATGCAGTCTGTTGGGGATGAGAGGGCCTGGGAAGTGAGTCAGTTGTTGTTCGTGGATGATACAACACTGGTGGCTGACTTGAGTGAGAAACTGCAGAAGTTGGTGACTGAGTTTGGAAAAGTGTGTGAAAGGAGAGACTTGAGAGTAAATGTGAATAATAGCAAGGATATTAAGTTTAGCAGAGTTGTGGAACAAGTTAGTTGGGATGCGAGCTTGAATAAAAAAAAAATGAAGTAAGTGAAGTGTTTTAGATATCTGGGAGTGGACTTGGCAGCAAATGGACCCATGGAAGTGGAAGTGAGTCATAGGGTTGGGGAGGGGGCGAAGATTCTGGGAGAGATGAAGAATGTGTGGAAAGAGAGATAGTTATCTCGGAGAGCAAAAATGTGTATGTTTGAGGGAATAGTTGCGAGACATGGGCTATAGATAGAGTTGTACGGAGGAGTGTGAATGTGTTGGAAATGAAATGTTTAAGGACAATATGTGGTGTGAGATTGTTTGATCGAGGAAGTATTGTAAGGGTAAGTGAGATGTGTAGTGATAAGAAGAGTGTAGTTGAGAGAGCAGAAGAGGATGTGTTGAAATGGTTTGGACACATGGAATATATGAGTGAGGAAAGGTTGACAAAAAGGATATATGTTTCAGAGGTGGAGGGGACAAGAAGAAGTGGGAGACCAAATTAGAGGTGGAAGGATGGAGTGAAAGGGATTTTGAGCGGACGGGGCATGAACATGCAAGAGGTATGTGTCAGAAGTGAAGGGAACAAGGAGAAGTGGGAGACCAAATAGGAGATGGAAAGATGGAGAAGTGGGAGACCAAATAGGAGATGGAAAGATGGAGTAAAAAAGATTATGAGTGATCGAGGCCAGAACATGCTGGAGGGTGAAAGTCTTGCACAGAGTAGAGTGAATTGGAATGATGTGGTGTGGTAGGGTCAACATGCCATCAGTGAACTGAACTAGGGCATGTGAAATTTTAGGGGTAAACCATAGAAAGGTCTGTGGGGTCTGGATGTGGATTGGAAGCTATGGTTTTAGTGTATTACACATGACAGATAGAGAATGAGTGTGAGCAGATGTGGCCTGTCTTCATCAGTTTCCTGGCACTACCTCACTGATGCAGAGGGTGGCAATCGGGTGTGGGAGCAAGAGAAGAAAATATACCTGTCCTTTCTAACCAACTGTGAGATTGCTTTTTACTTCAACCATTGAATTCATATCACTTTGTTAATTATTCAAACCTACCCAGTCTCTTTAATGTAGTATTTACTTGTCTAGTGAATATTTTTTCTTCACATCAATATTTATAAACCCCTGAAATCCAGAAATTACACACTGGCCTCACCTAACTGCTCTTTTGTAACAGTTAATGATTTCTCACCACATATTCTTCTTTCTATACCACTTAGTTTCAGGAAACAGAATCTGGTTTCAAGGTAACTGAATCGCCATAAATGACCCAGGAGCAGCTGGAGAATTGCATAACTTGCACTGAATTAGCCATTATGACACATTCATGAGTGGCAGCAGTGCTAACTTTCGACACTGTATGTAAGGGTAGTCAGAGATGTTAGAACACAAATGGCATAGCCCCATACAACAGATAGTCTAGAGCTAAGGTACAACCTTTGATTAGCAGTGCTCATTTACTGTGTACTAACACCAACTAATGAATTGTATAATTTGACATACCAAGAAGCATCTACTTTAACCCACATCACTCAGGTAGGTAATGGTGATAGTGGTAAACACTAGAGAGAACTAACCTTCATCTTTTAGGACTACTTGGCACACTCCCTCGCTTATTTTATGAATGGATTTCTGTTTCCTCTTTTTTTAACATGAGAAAGCTGTTCCCCATTTTTGTTTAAAGATGATATAAATCAGCACACAGGTAGAAGTGTTGGGACAGTGACTTGTTTAGTGTTATTGCCACAGTGGACATTATATGTTGGACTTTGTTGTGATGGCATTCGATTCTGTGGATGAATAAGTCATTTAAGAATATGCTTGCTCAAAGTTGTCATTCAGAACATTGGCATGCATGAAATCTTATGTATCAAGTATACAACATGATGACCATAGAAGGTGTTTCAGACTAAACTGTTCTTACATGGTCAGACATCATCCAGGGTCAAAGTATTTCAAGTTGTTCTTATTTTGGGTACTGTTTTGGCTCTCTGCCGTTTACCTGTGGGATGATGTTCAAGGTCAGTTCACAGCTATGAATCAAATCCTCATACTGGACAAGATCATGCATCTCAGCATGGACACAGTCAAGGATTGGATAGCAAGTTCTGCTCCATGCAGTGAAATAAGTCAGGATGCAATTCAGTCTTATTTTAATGCTACAAGGCAAAATTTTACTGCATGCAGTTACCAGTGCCTTGTGTGCACTCTGCCTATGACTCTTTTTCTACAACTGGGAGAAACTCTGCTTGACCACTCAGGTCACACACACATTTGCATGTTCTGCAGGTTGGACACCGATAATCCTTAGAACTGCATGCTTAAAATGAGAGGCGAGGAATGCTGGCAGTGTGGCTCCCCAGACCACCTCCACTGACAGTGCCATTTTCACTTAAGACACTCCCCACCATACTTTATTTCCATTTCAGCCATAGGTGGTGGAAGTAGCAGTGGAGCAAGTGGTGGAGGCCTAGCTGGCAGCATTGGAGGACTCATGGGTGCACCTACAGACAGTGAGAGTGAGGAAAATGAAATGGGACGGTTAGAAACTCTATTAGCATCGCGTGGTCTTCCTCCTAGCCTGTTTGGGGCATTAGGACCTCGCATGCAACACATTTTACATCGCTCTGTGTCTTCTTCCATTAGTAAGTTTTCCTTAATTGGATGTTATTTGAAAGATAATAGTCTGTAATTAATTTTTCTGAAATACTGAATCTCAAGTGAGAAAGATTTTTGTATGGATAATATATCTTTGTAGGTATATTCAAATATAGATTGCATTATTTTCTTGATAAACTGGAAGTTGATTGGTTGTCCTTGGTCGCTCACAGGAGCAATAGTGAAGAAGGAAGGACTTTTTCTTCCATTGATTTTTTAGTGACTACACAAACACCACAGCATCTCTCAGTGGTTTTATATACATGTACTCAGTATGATCTTTAAGAGATTGTCATACCCCATATCCCTGGTTCTTCCGTTGTTTCATACTTTGACTTTTTTTTTTGTACCAGATTTACTTATTTTTGTTTCCTTTCTGTATATTTGTACAATTTAAGGCAGCCCACACTCTGCTTTTGTCATCCTTAGTGCAAGCAAGTGGCAATTGCTTCACTCCTGTGAAAACCAAACTAACATGCAGAATTCTTCAGCAGTTTTCGCGCTGAGCTAATACCTTTTAAGCACTTGAAAGTATGAAGATGGTCTCTACATAAAGCATTTGAAGAGCCTGCATGCATGGGCCTACTTTTCATGTGGGAAAATTTATCTGTAGCATATTTACTAAGATAAGCTGTTCTTTATTTACATAGACCAAGGCATACAGTAGTAACTATGATATGAAGGAATAAGTTTGATGAATGATAACATTTTATGTAACTCACATTTAACAGGTTCCAAAGCACAGCAACTACTTGTAGGTCTACAAGCAAATGGAGAGGAAAGTGAACAGTTGCAAGCCGTGATAGAGATGTGTCAGTTGTTGGTTATGGGCAATGAGGATACGCTAGCTGGCTTCCCAATCAAGCAAGTCACTCCAGCACTAATAAACTTGCTCAATATGGAGCACAATTTTGATATGGTATGTAACACTCTTTTTATACTTAGAATAATGATACTTTAGTGTGTAATAACTTCTTAGAATTAAAAATGTTATAATGTATAATGAAAATATTTAGGTTCTCAACAGAGTATTGTATGCTTTGGTCTTGACTCAGATTTTTACTCAGAGTAAGTATACAGAACCTTTGGGTATAACGGAGAAAGAATGTGTCCCTGTATTCCCAGTATGTCGTAGAAAGCAACTAAGGGGGTAAGAAGAAGGAGCAAAGTGAGGGGTGCTTATCTGTCTCAAAGGCTCAGGCTGTGGTTTCTGAATGTGTTTGGATGTAACCAAGATGAAAAGAAGGGAGAGATAGGTAGTATGTTTGGGCAAAGGAACCTGGTTGTTCTACCTTTGAGTGAAACAAATCTTAAGGGTAAGGGGAAGAATGATTTAGAAAGGTTTTGGGATAAAGTCAGGGGTAGTGTGAGGGCAAGAGCTGAGGAAGGGGTAGCACTTCTGCTGAAAGGGGAGTTGTAGAAATATGTGAAATAATGTGAGGAATTGAGGCCCAGACTAAAGAGGTTGAAAATGGATTATGAGAGGTGGGTAATTATTTGTATGTATGCACCAGGCCAAGAGGAGTCTGATGAAGAGAAGCAAGAGTTTTGGGAGGAGCTACTTGAGTGTAAGAGCAATTTTGGTGTTGGATATCAGGTATTAGTGATGGGTGATTTGAATGGGGTTGTATGGCAGTTGAGGATATAATTTTGGGGCATAGGTATTTACTGATGTGCATGGAAATGAGCAGTTGTGGAGTTGTGTTCTAAAAAAGAATGGTGACTTTGAATACTTTATTTGAAAAGAGGGTCATACATAAGTATATGTGGAGTTGGAAAGATCAGAAGTGGCATTATTGAATTACGAACTAATTGTTCAGTAAGCAAAAGAGAGGCTCTTGGATGTGATTGTTCTGAGAGGGGTGGCTGATTGGATATCTGATCATTACCTAGTGGAGGTAAGGATGAAGATTGGTAGTGGTTTTCAGAAAAGAGGAAATGATGTGGATGAGAAGAGGGTGGTGAAAGTGAGCAAGCTTGGAATTGAAGCATGTATGAAGAGATACTAGGAGAGATTGAGTGTAGAATGGCAAAAGGTGAGAGTAAATGAAGTTAGGGGAGTGGATGAAAAATGGGAGGTGTTTAGAGGAGCAGTGCTGCCATGTGCAATAGAAGTGTGTTGCAATCAGAAGGTGGATAGGTGAGAAAGTGTTGTAAGTGGGGAGATGACGAAGTTAGGTTGCTAGTGAAAGAGAAAGGAGAGGTGTATGGGTGTTGCTTAAAGGGGAGGAGTGTGAGTGAGTGGGAAATTTATAAGAGAAAATGGCAAAGGGTCAAAAGGAAGGTGTAGGAGCTTAAGAGTTGGTATGAGCGAGTATCATCAAACTCTTGGGAGAATAAGAAAATATTTTGGAAGGGGGTTAGTAGTGTAAGAAAAACAAGTGAAGAAATGTGTGAAGGGGTAAAACAGTAAGTAGTAACAGGCAGAGATGAGTTGAAGAGGAGTCAAAGTGAGTACTTTGAAGTATTGTTGAACATGTTTCATGTTTGGGTGGTAGATGTAGGATGTTTGGGTTAGAGAGGTATGTTAAGTGAGAGGGTCATGGCAAGTGGTTGACAAAAAGAGGTGATGAAAATCTTTTGTAAGATGAAATGTGGCATGGCTGTTGGGATGGATGATATTTTAAATGTACTTTTTAAGAAATGGTGGGGGACATTGTTGTTGATTGGTTTGTAAGGATTTTCAATGTATGCATGGATCATGGTGAGGTGCCTTAGGATTGGCAACCTGTATAGTGCCATTGTATAAAGGTAAGGGGGACAAAGGTAAGTGTTCAAATTAAAGAGGTACGAGTTTGTTGAGTGTTCCTGGTAAATTGTGTGGAAGAGTGGTGATTGAGAGGGTGGTGGCATGTTCATTGCATCAATACTGGGGCAGAACAATGTGGTTTCAGGAGTGACAGAGGATGTGTAGATCAGGTATTTGCTTTGAAGAATGTGTGTAAGAAATACCTTGAGAAATAGGGATTTGTATGTGGCACTCTTAGATCTGGAGGAAGCATATGATAGTGTTGATAAGAATGCCCTTTGAAAAGTGCTCTGAATATTTGGTGTGTGAGGACAGCTATTAGAAGCAATGAGGAATTCATTTCAAGAGAGGAATGCATATGGACAAATAGGGAGAGAGGAAGATGAGTGGTTCCTGGTGAAGGTGGATCCATGGCATTGGTTTTTAATGTCACCCCTAGCTGTATAATCTGTTTAATGCATGGGGTGTTGAGGGAGGTACATGCAGTCTATTGTGGATAGGCAGCCAGGGAGGTGAGTTGATTGTAGTTTCCTGGTGATAAGAAACTGTTAACAGATTCAAGTAAGAAACTGCAGGAGTTGGTGTCTGACTTTGGGGGAATGTGTGAAAGGAGAAAGGTTAGATTAATGTGAATTAAAGCAAGGTTATTTGGTTTAGCGGTGAAAAGAAAGAGACAGGTTATCGAGAGTATGAGTTTGAAGGGAGAGAACTTGGAGGAATTACTATGGAGTGTTTCAGGTACCTGGGAATGGATCAGACACACTGATCCTGTACACCCATCTCTCAAGAGTTAGAAATATAAGATAAAGTCTGAGTGTCTAACCAAAAAGACTGAGTGGTACTGTTTGTACAGTATGGGGAGTGAGTTTTGCACTCATGGGGCCCCGTCTCTGTACCATCATACACTCTCTTAAGTTTATGAATGATAACTGTGTACTTCTTTAGATACAGTGAGTAAACTTAGGAAGCATATTCTAGTTTTAGCCCAAATGTTATATATGAGCAGCTTGGTCATTATTTCTTTATCCATATACTTGAAACTATTTTGATATTTGCCAGTAAGACATTTTGTCTCCTTAACCAGTTTTTAGTGAGGAAATCCAGCAACAGGTTAGGGATGATGTCTTCTCTCAAATCCTTCTCTCTCAAAGAATATTAAAACTTGTTTCTAGCTAGATAATCATAATGAGGCCTTCTTTAACTTTGTCCCATCATCATTGCAGTTATTTGGGTTGAATATCATCAGCCATGTATCACACTAACTTTGGAGACTGTTTAGGTCCCCCTTGTATGCTATGCATCTTCCTCACTTTTCACTGCCCTCATTACCTTTGCATTATCTCTAAACATATTCAGGTAGGAGTCCATATCTTTGGATGAGTTGTTTACAAAGGGCAAGAAGGCTAATGGCCCCGAAACAGAACTCTGTGGCTCTATACTGGTTACCTCAACCCATTTGGAGAAAGTTCATCTGACTTACGTTCTTTCTTCCTTTCGAATGAAATAATCTTCAGTCCATCAAAGGAGTTCCCCTTTATTCCTCTCATGGGCTCCAGCTTCTTAATCAGCCTTCTGTGTAATGTCGTGTCAAATGCATTCTTGCAACCAGTGACAAACAATCCACCCAACCTTCCATTTTGTCCAAGACAGAGCTCACTCTCTTATAGAAATCAAAGAGGTTTATTACAGATGACCTGTCCCTAAAATGGTGTTGAATTTTATCTAGGTTAGTTCTCCTTTGTAGAAAGTTGTCCCTTTCTTTCTAATTATCTTAACCATACTTGTGTATGAGACTAGCCTGTAGTTCAGTGCCTGTTCCCGATCTCCAGTATTATAGATTGTTGTGTCTGCTGTTTTCCAATCTTCTGACACTCTTCCTCTCTCCAGTGACTTATTTGAATAGTATTTCAAGTGGTTTAGCTAGCATACCTGCACACTTCTTCAGCACATATAGTGAAATTTCATCATGAGCATGAGTCTTGTATGGGTCAGGAGTTTTTAGTATTCTGTTAATTTTTTTTTTTTTTTTTTTTTTCCAAGATATCTCAGTGTCATCTAAAACCTCCTCCCCCATTTATCTCTTTGATGTTGGGGCAATTTTGTTTTCTGCATTCTATGACCCTTTCATTGACCTACCTCACAACCCAAACCATATTCAGATTATATAACCATGGTGACGTTACAACCTGCTGCAGATCTATCTTCACTGGGAGCCTTTCATTTTGCTCTCTTCCTACATGTACACATGCCATAATCTCTCGCTAGAAAGTTATCATGTTCAATGATTACATATACCCCATATATTTGTAGCATTTTCCACAGGGCATGTGTTAACTATATCATGCACTTCCAGATCCATAAATGCTTCACCTCAGGAGAATGGTCAAGTAGTAAAAATATAAATATATATATAATATATAAACGATGAATTATAGATATAAATATAAATGCAAATGACTGGGAGATGTATAAGAGAAAATGGCAGGAGGTCAAGAGGAAGGTGCAAAGGTTCAAAAGAGGGCAGATGAGAGATGGGGTGAGAGAATATCGTTAAACTTTACGGAGAATAAAAAGATGTTTTGGAAGGAGGTAAATAATGTGTGTAAGACAAGAGAACAAATGGGAACGTCGGTGAAAG
>JAYMFT010051568.1:0-15225 GCA_038088735.1 Panulirus argus
TATATATATATATATATATATATATATATACAGAGAGAGAGAGAGAGAGAGATTATTATTGTTATCATTATCATTCTATTATCATACTTGATTGCCGTTTCCCGCGTTAGCATTGTAGGGCCAGGAAACAGACGAAAAAGGACACATCCTCTCACATACACATTTATACATACATATACGCACATACACATACATATACATAGATATAATTATATACATATTCATACATATGCACACACATATATATACATGTACATATTCATACTCTCACGCCTTCATCCATTTTGGATGCCACCCCGTTCCACATAAAACAGCATCACCACCCCATGCGTCAGCGACGTAGGACCAGGAAACACGAAGAAAGGCCACATCCGCTCACATCCCCACATGAGCTGTCGTGTGCAATGCACAGAAACCACAGCTCTCTATTCACATCCAGGGCCCACACACCTTTCCATGGTTTACCCCGAACGTCTCACATGGCCTGGTTCCCTCTATTTCGTGCACGCCTTTCACCCTACTGCATGTTCAGGCCCCGATCGCTCAATATGGTCTCCCGCGTCTCCTTGTTCCCTCCACCTCTGACCCATATATCCTCTTTGTCAACCTTTTCTCATATATTTCTCTCTATGTCCAAACCATTTCAACACACACTCTTCTGCTCTCTTAACAACACTCTTTTCATTTCCAAAAATCTTTCTTACCCTTTCATTACTTACTGAATCAAACTACCGTACACTACACATCATCCTGAAACATTTCATTTCCAAAACATCTACCCTCCTCCGCAACACCAGATCCAAGTAATATTCTTGGAACTACTATTCCTTCAAACTTAAAAATTTTTGCTCTACAGGATAACGTTCTGTATTTCCACACATTCTTCATCGCTCCCAAGACCTTCACCCCCTCCCCCACTCTATGATTCACTTCTGCTTCCATGGTTACATTCGCTGCCAAGCCCACTTCCAGATATCTAAAACGCTTTACTTCTTTCAATTTTTCTCCGATCAAACTTACATCCCAACTAACTTGTCCCTAATCACTGCTGAACCTAATAACCTTGCTTTGATTTACATTTATTCTCAACTTTCTCCTCTCACACAATCTTCCAAACTCAGTCACTAGCTTCTGCAGTTTCTCGCTCAAATCAGCCTCCAGTGCTTTATCAACGGCGAACAACAAATGACTTTCTTTCCAGGCCCTTTAATCCCTAACAGACTGCATACTCTCCCCTCTCTCCATGACTCTTGCACTTATCTCCCCAACCATCCCATCCATAAAGAAATTAAACAACCATGGGGACATCACACACCTCTGCAGAAGACCAACTTTCACTGGTAACAAACCACTCTCCTCTTATCCTACACGTACACATGCCTTACTCCCTTGATAAAAACTTTCCAGTGCTTCTAGCAGCTTACATCCCTATCATATGCCTTCTCGAGTTCAACAAACTTATCCCATTGTAGTTTGAAGACTCACCTTTAACCTCTTTGCCTTTATACAGTGATACTATACATGTATTCCGCCAATCCTCAAGAACATCACCATGATCCATACGTACAGTGTATATCCTTACCAACCAGTCAACGACACATTCACCCCCTTTCTTAATAAATTCAACTGCGATACCTTTCACTCGCGCCGCTTTGCCGCGTTTCATCACCCGCAAGGCTTTCACCACCTCTTCTCTCTTCACCAAACCACTCTCCTTGACTCTCTTACTTTGCATCCCACCCAAACCAAAAAATCCTACATCTACCACTCTGTCATCAAATATGTTTAAAGATTCTTAAGAATACTCACTCCATCTCCTCCTGACTTCATCACTACCTGTTATCACTTACCCTTTTGCCCCCTTCACCAATATTCCTATTTGTTCTTTATTTGTTCTCTTGTCTTTTGCGCATTGTTTTCTGCCTTAGATATTTTTTAAGTTGAAGGCTCGAGTCACGGACAAGAGTCCACATCAAAGCCGGGTCTTAAATGAAATATAGGGAGAATTATGAAACAGAAAAAATAAAAGACAAGGGAAAGTATTTACGAATCTATGAGAAAGTGAAAAACCTGTCTTTTGAGATGTGCCAGGTCATAGTTATTGGAAAGACATGAGAACGTAGAGAGTTCCAAAGCTTCGACGTGCAAGGAAAGAAGCAGGTATCAAAACGGACTAACTTTGAGTTCCTGATGGCCACCCAATAATCATGTGACGCAGCAACTTGCCGAGTATTGTTAGTGGTAGGGGAACATATGCAGCCAGCTTTCGGGAGCAAAACCCAAAGTAATGCCTTTAGAAGAAGGAAAGTGAACCAGCATTGCGGCATAGGGCAAGGGGGTTAAATATGAAAGTTAGCCTGGGACAATTCATAGATTGGATCGCTTTCGACTCAACTCTGTCAGGTATAGATGCAGAGCTAGAACCACCCCAAATGTGAGGGCAGTTCTCCATACAAGGACGAATCAATCCCTTGTATAAACGGACCAACTGCTCAAAAGAGAAGTTACATCTTAACAGGACTCCCAGTTTCTTTGAGGTAGACTTAGCTATTCCTGTATTGTGGGGTTTCGAAGACAGAGTGAATGTTACAGTAATGCTAAGTATGTTTAATGAGTCAAGAGGTGAAATTCCAGAACCGTCAAAGGAGAGATTAGAGTTGTGAGGAGTTTTCGATAGACAGATGGGTAAAAAGTGGGTTTTAAACTTAACAAGATTTTGCCTGCCCCACTGAGATATCCTGTCCAAGTCTGGGTTTATTGACGAGGCTGTGTCAAGACGAGATGCAGATTGAGTGAGAGAAGAGGGAGCAGAATTGAAGAATGTGGATATATGCAGTGTTGAGTCGTCAGCTTATGAGTGCATTGGATTACTTGTTTCATGAATACATCACATGCTTTTTATTTTAATGCCTCCAGTCTGCTTAATTTTCTAAAATACTTTAATTCTCCGAATTTCCAATAAAATAACCGGTATGTAACAATTCATAAATCAAGGAAGGAAAACTTCCCATCCGAAACATACAATGTACCCTAGTATCTACATGAGGTTTAGGACATACATGTTTACTTTGTGGTTAACTGTCTCAACAGATGCAGATTTTAGAACTAACATTCATCTTGAGTAGGTTTTCGAAAGGAACGTTCCCTCTAACATCAACAGGTATGTCATCAACTTATCATCTAAACCTAACAAAGGGTGAACGTACTGTCGATAATGAACACTTGATCATAAGCGGTATTATTATTTTCATTAGCAGAGTATACATACCTCACATCCCCTTCTGGCATTTTCAAACGGTTTTTATCACCTGTTAACATACAAAATTACCTTGCCGTCCTGATTACCACGAGTTCTTTTTTCACTTGGCTAAAGTTTATCTTTATCCACATACCTAGTACATATTTGTGTTCATGAGTTCAGTATCAAAACAGACAATTTGCTTCCATCATAACCTACCATTCTTATGTGTGTGTGTGTGTGTGTGTGTGTGTGTGTGTGTGTGTGTGTGTGTGTGTGCGTGTGTGTGTGTGCGTGTATGTTTAATGTGTGTGTGTGCATGAGCGTGTGTGTGTGCGTGAGTGCGTGTGTGTCCGTGTATGTTTAATGTGTGTGTGCGTTTGCATGTGCGTGTGTGTGCGTGTGTGCGTGTGTGTGTGTGTGTGTGTGTGTGTGTCGTGCGTGTGTGTGTGTGTGTTTGTGTTTAACTACCTATTTTGCAGCACGGGGAGGGAGTACTCCACTCACGGGGAGCAGTCTCTTGGACTTTATCATCATGCAACTTTTTTAAGCTTTTTCATGGTATCCAAAGCTGCTCTCCCATAATGACTGTTTTACTATAAATATACTTCTTTTTATTAGTTCTGTGTTATGGCTTCCGGCTGCTCTGTTTCTACATCTCTCGAAGAACTGTTTCCTATGCACATCTTCGAGCTGGTTTAAAAACTCAACGATCACCATACACTTTTCTCTCTTGTAATATGACTTTATTCTGGTAAGATCTATGATGCCCTCCTCTGGGCCTTATCCATTAGTTCTTTGTGCTACTTCAGGTACGATGATCAAACGTTAGAATATTATATTGTCTCCTTTACTATCGTCCTAATTTGGGACTCTGGCGACAGGTTAGGGACGATGGCATCCCCCAAGTTCATTGTCAACTCCCGTGTGTGGGCGTCTAATTACCTGTTACCAACTGAGATAAACTTTTTTGCATCGAAGGAGCTTCCTCTTATTCCTGCCCGGTGATCCAGTTTCTTAATCAACTTCCCATGTGGTACTGTGTTAAACGCCTTCTGTCAGTGCAGATACAAACAATCCAGCCAGCCTTCCCTTCTGCCTAGGACTGAGCCTACTCTCTCGTAGAACTCTAAGGGTTTTGTTATATATGACCTCCTTTCCATAAATCCGTGCAGTCTTTCACTTAGGTACAGCCTCCTCCGTTGAAAGTCATCCACTAGTTTTCCAATAATTTTTTCCATTATGTTACACACCACATTCGTTGGTGAGACCGGTGTTCGGTGCCTATTCCCGGTCATCATTCCTATACGTATGTATGATGTTTGCCCTTTTCCATTCCTTGGCCCTTAACCTCTTTCCAGTGATATCTTGAACAGTATTTCGAGGTCTTTCAAGGTCTTTGTCTCGCTTGCCTGCATACTTGTGAAATTTCGTCAGGACCCTGAGCATTAAATGGGTCAAGACCTTTTACTATTTTTCTAATATCTTTTCTCGACATCTCAAAGATTTCTAAATCCTCTTACCCACTCCATTTCACTTGTCTTAGAATGCAGTGTCGTCAAATGTGAAAGCATTCTCTGAACTTGTTATTCAATTCCTCACGTATTCTTGCATTATCCTCTACATTTCTTCCCTCTGAATCTACTAATCTGATTAGTTGCTCTTCAAATGACAACTGACCTCTGATTTACGATAAAGTTTTGGATCTTTTCTCACCTTTACAATAACATTCTTTCCAAGTTTCTTTGTTCTTCCTTTCTGATCCTGCTATGTTCTTTCGTTGGTCTCTTATACTTGGAAAGTCCTAGCTGGCTGGAATGACGTCTATATCATCGCTAATGCACATCTCGAAGCTCCTTTGCTTCTCTACATCTTTTATTAAACTATTCTTTCCTCTTTCTTACCTCTCCTTCCTGATAAAAGGCTTGAAGTACCTATGTCTTTATTCTATTGTAAATTTCACAGAACTTCTCACCACAAGGCCCTGGCTCCTGGCTATTGAACTCCATTTCCCAGTCTACCCTACCAGAGAATTTGCCGAGATATGTGTTGTTTCCACGATTATATCTCCCCTTTATGTCTTGTCTCACCCCTGCCCTTTCAATGTCCTCATTTACCACAATGTCAAACTTTAGCATCACTTGATCACTTCTTCGAACTGGTGTATCGTACATTATATGTCCAATATCCAATCGAGTATGTGTGCAGATAACATCAAGCAATGATGGTGTATGAATCCCTCTCATCCTAGTGTGCTCACTGGCATGCTGGTAAAGAAAAACTTGTGTATCCATGACTTCTTACCACTATGAGAATTCAGATACCCCAGTCTGCCTCTTTTATAACTGAAATCTCCCATTATCAGTACCTTGCCATCTCTAAAGAGTGAGTGCTTCAATGTTTCATGCACCATCCTGACTGTTCTTTCCTTTTTATCAGTGTTTATCTGTTGCGGATCGTTGAAATTCTTTGAGTTATATAATATCAACATCACTATGCACTTCTCACAGTTGCTTTTCCTATTATTCATTACCTGAATTGGCCAGCCTACACTGTTTCTTAAAACTTAGGGCCGTCTTTCAGCAAAAGGGCCAAGCCTCTCTCACTTCTGCTTTATCTTTCCTTCCTTACTACCATATACCCCTCTGGGCAGAACATGTGAGCTCTTATCTCCTTGTTCACACGACCTCAACAATTTCAGATGTAATTTATCCTACATGATCTTTGAATTCCAGATGTTTATTACTAACTATTAATCCATCATCATTTGCATAAATCAATTTCATTCAGACATCAACATCTCCCAACACTCCTGCCCTCTATGCGGTGCTAACCAGGGTATTCCATCCTCTTGCTTCATTTGGTGTCTCTAATTTTTTGTCTTCTGACTGTATTCTTTGCTTTTCTTCTCTTACTTTACCACATTTGGTGCATATCCCACTTAATTTCACCTTGCCTCTTGAGTTCCTTTGCTTTCCTACTGGCTAGATGAATCCAAGTCAAACGTAACCATAACTGGATGACCCCTTACGTTTTGATTATAACCACGAATTCTCCTTTCTTTAATTAGCAAAATAACTTCGGGCAATCCCATAGCTTTCAGCAATGCCTCATATCTTGATAAGCATTTCCTCCTTCTTTCCCCTTTCTACCTGATGTTGTGTGTGTGTGTGTGTGTGTGTGTGTGTGTGTGTGTGTGTGTGTTATTTGGCTATTTATCTGTTTTGACTACGTCCGTGTCCCTGCATGTGTTTTCGTTTCCTCTGTCATGTATCTGCTAGGATATACGTACCTGTCCTTATATACATACATGCATGTGTTTTTGTGTGGGCAAGTGATTTTGTATGTCTCCACTCATCATGCACGTGAGTGCGTTTGCGTGTAACTTATCTTGATTTTAGTTGACAATCTTCTGTGTAGTACCTTATCAAATGCTTTCTGAAAGTCTAGTTAAATCAATTTAGGGATCAAATAGCCACCGGAATAATTTTGTTGTTGTTGATAACTATTCCTTATCGATAGTGTTCTTTCCATCTTAGTATGAAGCTCTGATTAGACATTATCTCCCGCTAATCCGGAGTAGACTCAACAGCCTTTCGCGTTATGTCTCTCCTCGTGTCAACTCCCGTCAACCACCGCTTTCCATTTGCCATATTATTACTGTTCTTCCTTTGTTCTACAGCTATTACTGCTACCGAGAGCTACCTGCGTGTATTCCAACCTCTGAGGCCTCGCTTGGCAGCACGCACCTGGCTGCTGCAGTTTGTGCGTGGGGACCATCCACAAGAGGAATGATTTTTATGGCACTCTCTCTTTTCCTCAAACACCACAACTGTGGAATTCCCTTCATTCTTGTGTCGTGCCCTTCCCCTTTTAACCTTCCCATCTTCAAGGGTCACGTCTGCAGATAACAAAAGGGCTTTTATCAATCTTTCCTCCTTTCTTTCTCTGATTTCTTTTTTCCTTTCATTCGAGATGGACGGGGATGAGGCATGTTGTTGGCCATGTCGTGTTATGTATAGAGTGATATATGGTAAACGGCTTTCTGGTGTACATTAGGGTAATAAGCCAATTCTAAACTTATGCTTTCTGGTCTCCTTATTGTCCACTGTTCTAGTTCTTAAGGTAAATCTCTTCCTTGTATCATCGTTCTCATGGATACCGTTATATTCTTCAACAACAGTCATTGTCTTTCTTCAACTCTTCTCAGCTCAGACACGGAAACCTTAAGAGAGGAAGGTCGAGGTGCCTCTTCGCCTGAAACCACATCCTGATAAAGCCATGTCGGCAGTATATATTGGAGCGAGTTACATATCGCCGAGAAGAATAAGATGTAATGGGGAAAGTTTGGAACCGCACTGAGACCGAGAGCTGGCTAGCAATATAGATCTGTGTAATTTATGGATCACTGCGGGTCACTGCGACGTGGCTCTCGCAGACTACCGGCGTGATTACGAAGACAAAGCTTTCCAAAGACACGCAATCACTGATCAACATCTTGTAGTGTGCGTATCTGTTTCATTCTCCATACAAACGTACTCCTGGAAACTATTCCTGTTAATGAAGAATGTATATAATGGGGCAGCTACAGCCTATCGCACTATTGCGCTTGTTTCAAATAATGTGTCAGAACTCATTTTTTTATATATAGCGACTGACATGGCACGGACAACAATTACTCCCATTGAAAGGTAAGCTTCGGTGAGAGGAATAAAGTAAGGAAAAAAAAATATCTAAATCATTCAAAGCTTCGCAAGTTTTGTAGTGCTAATTCTTAAAGTTAGAAGGGTCACATGAAGAGGGAAAGACGAAAAGAGAAAAAGAATTCCACATCTTAGCTGTTCGAGGAAAAATGGAGGTATCGTGATGGCTAAGTCTCGAGTGGCTGGTCTCCACACAAATTGTAGGAAGCATCAGCCAGACGCGTACCTTAGGTCCAAACCTTGGGGGCCAGTGACACATGCAGACAGCTCACTACAGCAGAGGCCAACATAATCCAGAGAGAGAGAGAGAGAGAGAGAGAGAGAGAGAGAGAGAGAGGAGCAGCAACATAGCGGCGTCCAGTCAGGGATGGTTGATATGAGGTGATGCCAGGAAAACAGTAATGAGGCGGAAGGCATTTGATTCGATTCTTATTAATAGAGAATTGGAGGAAGAACCAGTTCTGCTATGTGAGCATTACCCCATACTAGACCAAATAAAACACATGTAGATATGAAACATCTGATCACAAGGATGTGTAGTTTTTAGGATGGAATGGAGGATAAGGTTATTCCCACCATAAGGTTGATTACGGTGTTTTGCATTTGAACAGAGGAAAACGAGTGACTCACTAATGGGAGATATAGTAAGGCATTGCGTTTTAGTAACATTAGATTTAGTAAAGCTTCCTCAATCTGAGATAATGAAAAAGTCCGACCTGAGAGACGATATATACCTAGTAACAAAAGAGCGAGTCTTAGATGGGGAAGAGGAGGGAAAGTGAGATGAAGTGTATAAATGAGACATCAGGAGATAAAAGACAGTAGGCGATAGTTCAGAACCTCGAGGAATACCACTACTGATAGGATGAGAGGGAAAGTAACTTCATCACGACTACTGTAACAGAACGACCAAAGAGGACACTGTGCACCAGGGAACAGAAAGAAGCAGACAGACCAAAAAGAAGTTAGTTTAGAAGGCAGAGACGCTTGCCACAACCAGTCAAAAGCTTTGGAGATGTCGAGGGCTACGAAAGAAGTAGAGAAGAGGACCAGATATAAGCCACATTGGGGGACAAGATCGCCAGTACACCAGGCGCTGCGAAATCAGTATTCATGATTAAAAAGAAGGGGATGTGACTGTAAGCATTAGGGAAGCGAGGTAAGGAGGTTTTGAAAGACTTTGGAGACAGTATTTAAACTGAACAGAAAACCTAATATTGTGCTAAACAGCCAGTTTATGTAATGCAACTTTGGTTAGTGCACTATCTTCATCCAACAGCAATTTGATCTTATCCCCTTTACATGAAATGAGCGCATATGTGTATCTGGCTTTAGAGACAAACATGTTATATTCCGGTCTTCTGGTATTTAGAGCAAAATGTGAGGGTAAAGAGTCAAGAGTTAACTGAAATATCTGAAGCTGTAGTTTCTGGAAGCTCGAGAGCAAAAAGTATGGCAAAATATTCATTCTGTGAGCCAGATACTTCAGAAATTTAATGTAACATTCTTTTCTTTTGCATCTTTAGGCTGAATTCCAATGGCTGCACTTTCAACTCTCTCAGTCGAAAGAGCTGTCAGCATAGATATCTTTTATTTTCTGTTACTGTTTTCAGACTAAAGATCCTTGTGGACATGAAGCACTGGCTATGGCAACGTGTTGAAGGCGAGGATTTCTAAATATCTGTAAGTGGGTTTGGTGATACAGGAGTTAACTGATGAACATCGTTCATTCTGCTGTACGAAAAGCCACCATTACGACAACCAACGCGCTGCATACGCCTGTACTGTCACAGTACAGTCGTTACCACCACAACACTGCATTCACCAATGCCATACTACAAACACCAACACCACATTACACTCCCCACCACCACACTACACACCCAACCACCACAGTATCATCACCACCACCACGCTATTCTTATTGTCACCACCACGAAATTTCCACCATTACCACCACACTATTCTCACCATCGCCACTCCGATACTCCCACTCAACCACCGTCACACTGCCCTCACCACTACCAAACTGTATTCACTGCCGTCATGATATACTCCTTGACTTCACACTGAACTCAATACTGCTTCGCCACTTTCACTCCTGACATACTACAATCACTACAGCAATACTTAGCTTACCCTCGCCGCGCTACTTGTCACAGCTGCCAAGCTACGCTCACCCCTGCAGTGCTAACCACACCGCTACCACGTTACACCCATCACAACCATGCTGCCCTAACCGCTGCCAAACTGCACTCACCACTAAACGCTACTCTTGTGGCCACCTCGATACACTTATTGTAAATGTGTTGTCAAAAGTACGGTTTCACACCTATTGTTACTAGGTAAAACTAATATACACTCTGGCTATAACTGGCTATAATATACACTATGGCTGCAACTGCTTCTCTCATGCTGCATTCACCAATCTTCATACCACCCACAGTACTAATTAATGCCCCATCCCATTCATATTTATCGCGCCTAGGCTATACTTACCGCTGTCACTCCACACTCACAGTAACTGCTGAATATAACCACGCATGATTAATTAATACTCATAATTTTCACTTGGATAAAATTCAAGTTCATGGTACTGCTACTGAAAATTTAAACTGCATAAGACTGACTTATGAATTGAAAATAAGGATTATTGTTAAATGGGGAACCATCTGAATTCTTGGGAGTAACTTATGAAAACTAGAAACAGCAAATAAGAAAAACTAATGACAGAGAGGAAGGAAAGTGAACAGAAAGGAGAGGGGTTGGCCCTCTTAGGAACAAAGAGTTCCAAGTTATAGTGTTGGATGATACTAGCAAGCGGCGCATAATGTGAACAACTGCTGGAAACTTTCATAATGGTAATTATAGAGCAATATCCTCCGGGGAGTTTTAATGAACCAGGACAGCTATTTGACGAAAATATTAAAGGCACAATTAGCATGGTGCACGATGCAACGAAGCACGAGCTTCTCAGAAATGGATATGTTTTAATAACTGGATATTCTGACCAAAGAAATTTATAAGGGTTATATCTTAAGACTATGAACAGGCAAAGCTACATTATCAACAAGTCAAATTAGCATACAATAGACAGAAGAGCTAGCATACCAAAACTTGATCATATGTTACAAACGATAACACAAAAATAGATAAGATGTTTGATTATGTAGGGAAGTTAGAGACTGACATTCAGCAAACATATTGCAAAACACCACGTACTTTAAGGAAGAAAACTGTTTGCTGGTTACTGTCAATGTACTGATTACATTGGACTACATGCATAGTGAGGATATCTAAAGATCTGATAGGAAGTCAATCTGAAAGAGATGTAGTCGTGGGAGCTACTTAGAGCTAAGCAATTTCTTCTGGAACATATGTGTTGGCAAATGGAATATGACGGTAAGAATACTGAATATTGTTATGAGAAGGTCTTCGCAAATTTATTATGAGGGTGTTAGTTCATGGGCTCCTTCGGCAGGGAAAAGAGAGAGAGAGAGTTAGGACAGTGAGACGCGGGTTTATAAAAGATGCCAAAGCTAACGAACATAAGGATAAACTGTCAAGATAATATTTTCTCTACAACAGCCAACTGGTACTTGAAAAGTAAAAGAGAGCGATGGATGAGTGTAACGAGATAAGAAAGAAGCTGAGAAAGTTTAAGAAAAAATATTGTGGCGAAGGCAGGGTGATAATCTACACCTACTCCAGAAGCGTTCAGGAGAAATCTTCAATTAGCCATACAGGTTGAATGATACAGAGGTAAGGTCTGCTGATGACGACGAAGATATAGTATAATGCAAGAAAATAAGTTCAGAGGTGCATTTATAGTGAAAGTCTCTAACCCCAATATCAATGAGATGGGATGGGGAGGAGACTACTGAAGGGTCTTGACCCACATGAAGATCAGGATCTGAATAATGTCTCTCCATATGTGTCAAGTGAATGTACAGAAACTTTTGAAAGGCGCTTGAAATGTTGTTCAGTTAATTAGAAGAAGGTGGAATATAAGATGAGAGAAAGAGAGGAAATTCTTCTGTTCTTAAGAAAGAAGGTCAAGAGATTGCACTGAACCACACACTAATATCCCGACGAGTGCTGTCTTCAGAACCCTGGAAAAGATAATCAGAAAGTAAATAGATGTTATATGCAACGGGGAAACTACCTGAAATGCACCTTACTTTCAGAGACAAATGACTATGCGTAACAAATCCTGTAGACTTTTATCAGAGAGTTCTGTTTCAGACAAAAGAAACAAATGGACGGACTGTGCGTCCCTGGGACTGCCAAAAAGTATTTAAACTGTACCGCATAAGAAAATGGGAAAACAGCTGGATTTTCTGGAGGGCATAAGAGGATGATTTACCCGGTAGATCAATTGACATCTTAGTACAAATGAACAGAGGACAAGTGTCCGTGGAGCCTCCTCTTGTTGTGATGGAGGTACTATTGGTGTGCTACTGACGAGAGTCATAGGGCCTTTGATTTTCTTGATTTATGTAAATGATTTACCAGGACTGGATTCATATGCGAATATGTTTGTTGATCATTGCGAGGACATGAGAGAAGTAAAAAATCACCAGAATTGCATCAATCTACAAGAGGTCTTAGACAAATTACGGATTTAATGCGATGGTTGGTTGATGATGTTCAATACAAGCAATGTAAAGAAATGAAGGCAGGTTACAAAGAAGGAGAGCCTTCATTTGACGATAATCTAGCAGAAAACAAATCACATGAATCAATGTGAAATGAGAACTGGGAATGGACATTGTACCAACGTATCACAGAACACTACGTTAGGCGAAATGTTAGACTGGAAAACTACCTCTTGGTTGATATTAGAATTACACTTAAGTTTACGAATATAAAATGTTAAGTGAACTATTGAGACCTTATGTTAGGCTTAAATCTGAGAATGTATCTCAAGTTTGTCACCTTACATGACAAGAATTATAAGGAATAATAAAGACGGCCCTGAGCAGGACACCAGAGATGGTATCTCAAAAAAAAAAAAAAATACTTAAATTACAGGAAGAATTAGAGGCTATAAAGTTCTCCATCATGGGAGAGAACACAATAAAGTTTTGATCCAATTTGACAGTTGTGACGTCAACCGTTTCTTTGGAGAACTTCGAGTAAGAGCAGAGATCACAACAAAAAATCGGTGTGAGACGTGCTAGAAAGGATAAAAAAAAAAAAATCATAGAGTAAAATTTGTAGATAAATGAAATCAGTCAACTGATAAAAGTGCGAGTACAGATCATACGGTTTTGATAAGCTGAACATCAGTAAAGAAAGTATGACTGATGGAGCCCCATGTGTATCGGTCTCCCACTTCGTACTGCGAAAATAGGTAATCATACAATTAGGAATAAAAATATGGTCCATATATTCTTGGTTAAGAGACGGAGCAACATCAGTGTTAAACACTGTCCATAATACGAAATGAGCAATCGCAAATGAGAGTTTGGTAGAACTTAGGATTCAGAAAATCTCAGGTAGAAACCGAATGCCCAGAATATTCTAGAATACTGTACATTCAAAGGATATCCAAGCAATAAGTAGTGCGAACGACTGACATGGGTAGAGTGAGCAAGTCTGCCTAAAATCAATATAAAGAAGTATAACTTTGAGGAAGTAATAAGCGTAACAGTATGTACAACCAAAAGGCAGTATTGCATTCAAAACACTTCCTGGAATGATCTTGTTTGTATGACAAGGAATCAGATATCGGGAAGCACCAGAACCAGGCAGTTGTGACTAGATTTACAAGAAGAGAACATAAAGGCGAGTCCAAGCATGAGAGATCAACAGCTTGGAGAAACAGTATGAAATGATTACCACAGGACCAAAACTTAATACTATTAGAAGTGGAAATACTGAAACTGAGGGATCAAGCGAAAGACCATGAACTCTGTCATGAGATGAGAGGGGAGCTAAAGAAAATGGACACTAAAGTCACTGGGTATCAACATACATTCAATTTAATGCAGGGAATTAAAGATGTACACGTTCACAGGAATGAACGTAAATTGATGTGGTAGAGCATGATTATCCACATGAGAGGATTGAATCACACGAGAATCTATTGGAAATAGTGGACAGGGAAGTGAGGAAGGAGCAATTTTGGTTTCTTGTCAACAGATATAGAGCAAGAATATTGATGTATTGAAACACAGACTTTGGGTTAATAAAATACATGCACACAGGAAATTGAGTGAAGCTGTAGAAAGAATAATATGCACTGTTAGACATGGAGCAGTCAAGTAAGTTTATTGCCTGGTCGATGAAAGGCTTTGAAAAGTACAGAACATAAAAGACCAATGGTTGTTAGCTAAAAAGGAGATTTTAGAGAGGGTCAGTAACACAGAAGTTAACATTTCAACACTAAAAGATCTAGTTAAATAGAGGATAGCACCAGAATTAGATAGATTTTCAAAGCAGGAGGTCGACAGATAAAGAAGAGTGGAGAAATAGGGCCAAATTGTCTTTCAAAAGATTATTAGAAGTTACAATAATTGCCAGACGCAATTTCTATCAAAAGAATGAAGATTTGATGGTTATAACCAAGACGTATGAGGGCCATCAGCAATGCTTACATATGACTTGTCAGATGGCAAGAAACTTGATGATATGACGGAATTCAGTTGGGTATTTATCAAACGTTAGATATGAAAGGAAGAGGAGATAAACAAAGGATACAATCACACTACAAAAGACTGATAACCCCAAACGAGATTAGTGGACGGAGCAACCCCGCTAGCACGGCAGAGAGAGCAGCAGTGTGAGATGGTAATGTTACATTGAAAGTAATGTATTCAAATGTGATGGATTATTAGTTAACAGAAAAGAGCTGGAATTGGAGGTTCGTATAAAGGAGAGACCACCTGATATTGATGGAGTCGTGCAAACAAAGCTAATGAATTATAAAGATCTTACCTGTTCTGCCGATGGAACTGTGTGATAGTAGGAAGGGGAAGGATTGGCCCTCTTGATAAAAGAAAACCTTAAGGTTTGTGAAAAGCAGTGAAGGATGACCTATTCTGAACAGTGTTACCATCACGAAATTTAATATCCCAGTAGATTCAACTTGAAAATAAGCTAGATGGAGACTCAAATTCGCCATTCTATATATGTCAGTCTGGGAAGAACATGAAATATAATCTATACTACTATTTATTGTATTTTCGTGATATATTTCTATGTTTTTTTTTCTATGTTAGCTGAGACGGCACGGGCAGCTAAGGCCCTAATCAAGGCCATCCCATTAACGCTATATAT
>JAYMFT010051579.1:0-15224 GCA_038088735.1 Panulirus argus
GGGGGATGGGGTATTTTTCTTTGTCTGTTTCCTGGTGCTACCTCGCTGACGCGGGAAACAGCGATCAAGTATAATAAATAAATAAAATAAAATATATATATATATATATAAGCAGAAGCAGGGGGTTGGAAATCCAATTTCAACTTCTAAAAGCGGAAACAGAAAAAGCTAAGAAGGGAGCACTCATCCTCCTTAAAGTTTCAGGCTGGGGGTCTAAATGTATATGGTTGTAACCAAGAGGAGAAGAGAGGAGAGATAGGTAGTGTGTTTGAGGAAAGAAACCTGGATGTTCTGGCTCTGAGTGAAATAAAGCTCAAGGGTTAAGGGTAAGAATGGTTTGGAAATGTCTTAGGAGTAGAGTCAGGGGTGGTGGGAGCACAAGAGCTAAGGATGGAGTAGCGCTACTCCTGAAGCAGGAGTTGTGGGAGATAGAGTGTACGGAAATTGGTTCTAAACTGATGTTGGTAAAATTGAGAGCGGATGGAAAAAGACCTGTGATTATTAGTGCTTATGCATCTGGTCATGAGAAGAAAGATCATGAGAGGCAAGTGTTTTAAAGGCAGCTAAGTGAGTGTGTCTGACATTTTGATGTAAGATTCTAGGTATTAGTGATGGGTGATTTAAATGAAAATATGAAAAATGTGGCAGTTGTGGGAATAATTGGAGGGCATAGAGTATTCTGTGTTATAAATGTAAATGGTGAAGAGCTTGTGGAATTGTGTGCTGAAAAAGAACTGGTGACTGGGAACAACTGGTTTAAAAAGAGGGACATACACAAGTATACCCAAAGAAATAGGAGACAGGGTCAGTAAGCAATACTGGATTACATATTAATTGATAGGCATGTAAAAGAAATGTGCTGAGATGGGCAGCTGGCAAGATGGCTGAGCACTATCTTGTGGATGCTAGGGTGAAGATTTATATATGTTTTTGAAAAAGAGAAAACAATGCCTTTGAAAAAGAGAAAACAATGTCAGGGAGAAGGGAGCAGTAAGAGAAAGTGAGCTTGCAAAGGAGACTTGTATGAAGAAACACCTGAAGAGATAGAGTGTAGAATGGCAAAAGATGAGAGTAAATGAAGCGAGGGGAGTGGGTGAGGAATGGCCTGTACAAGAAATGCATGCGGCATGCAAAAAGTGGGTGGTGGGCAGATTGCAAAGTGTAGGAAGTGGTGGGATGAAGAAGTAAAGTTGCTAGTGAAAGACAAGAGAGGTGTTTGGGCGATACTTACAGGGAAGGAGTGCAAATGATTGCAAGATGTATAAGAGAATGTAGAAAGAGGACAAGAGGGAGATGTGGGGGTTGAAAATGAGAGCAAATGAGAGTTGGGGTAAGTGAGTAACAGTAAACTTTAAGTAAAATAAGAAGACATTTAGAAGGAAGTAAATAATGTGTGAAAATACTATGGACCAAATAGGAACATTTGTGAAGTGGGCAAAAGCGAAAGTAATAACAGGTAGTGATGAAGTGAAGAGGAGATGGAGTGACTATTTTGAATGTCTGTTTAATGTGCTTGAGGTTGGAGTGGCAGATGTAGGGTGCTTGGATTGGGATGGCATGTGAAGTGAGAGTACGGAGAGTGGTTTGGTGAAGAGAGAAGAGCTGGAGAAAGCCTTGTATAAGATGAAATGTGGCAAGGCAACTGGAGTAGATGGTAGTGCTGCTCAATTCATTAAGAATTGGCATGACTGTGTTGTCAATTAGTTGGTAAGGATTTTCAATGTATGTATGTATGCATTATAGTGAGGTCCCTGAGGATTGGCAGAATGCATGTACAGTACCATTGTATAAAGGCAAGGGGTAAAAGGTGAGTGTTCAAACTGCAGCAGAAGTGTAAATTTGTTGAGTATACCTGGTAAGCTGTATGGGCAGGTATTGATTGAGAGGGTGAGGGTATGTACAAAGTATCAGATTAGGGAGAAGCAGTGTGGTTTCAGAAGTGGTAGAGTAAGTGTGGATCAAAGACTTGCTTTAACATGTGTGTGAAAAACACTGAGAAAAACAGCTGACTTTGTATGTGACATATCCAGATCTTGAGAAAGCATATGTTATGGTCAACAGAGATGTCTTGTGGGAGATCTTTAGAATATACAGGGTGTGAGGAAAGGTGCGAGAAGCAATGAGAAGCTTTTATCACGGGTGTAAGGCATGTTTACAAGTAGGAAAAGAGGAGAGTGAAAGGATCCAAGTGAAGGTTAGTCTGCAACAGGGGTGTGTAATATCACCATGGTTGTTCAATTTATATATGGATGAGATGGTGAGGGAGAAAAATGCGAGAGTCTTAAAGAGAGTGGTGAGTATGTAGTCTGTGGGGGGAAGAGAGAGCCTGGGAAGTGAGTCAGTTATTGTTTGCTGATAATAGCACTGGTAGTTGATTCGAGTCAGAAACAAGATTCGAGTCAGAGAAAACAGAAGTTGGTAAATGTGCTTGAAAAAGTGTGTGAAAGGAGAAAGTTGAGATTAAATGTAAATAAAAGCAAGGTCATTAGGTTTAGCAGGGTTGAGGGGCAAATTTGTTGGGGTGAGAGTTTGAACGGAGAAAAATTGGAGGAAGTAAATTGTTTTAGATACCTGGGAGTGGACTTGGCAGTGAATGGAAACATGGTAGCAGAAGTGAGTCATAGGGTGGGGCAAGGGGTGTAGGTTCTGGGAGTCCTGTAAAATGTAAGGAGCAAAATGTTAGCTAGGAGGGCAAAAATGGGTACGTTTGAAAGAATACTAGTCCCAACAATATTATATAGATGCAAGGCACGGACTATAGACAAAGCTGTGTGGAGAACGGTGGTTGTATTGGAAATGAAATCTTTGAGGGCATTTTGAGCTGTGAGGTGGTTTGATTTAGTAAGTGCTGAAAGGGTAAGAGAGAGAGAGGTGTAGTAATAAAAAAAGAAAGTGGTTGAGGGGGCTGAAGAGGGTGTGATGGAATGGTTTGGGCATTTGGAAAGGATGACTAAGGAAAGTTTAATAAAGAAGGTATATGTGTTAGATGTGGAGGGAACAAGGAGAACGGAAATATCAGACTAGTGCTGGAAGGATGAAGTGAAAAAGATCTTGAGCTATTGGGACCTGAAAATGCAGAAGGTTTATTATAAAGTGTGCACAGGATACAGTGAATTGGAATGATGAGATTTTCTGATATTCCCTCACCCCATCTCTCATCTGTCCTTGTTTTCAGCCCCTGCACCTTCGTCTTGACCTCCTTTACTGAATATAATTGTTTCAGTTGATATCATTTATTTATAATTGTTTCAACTAATATAACTTACAAATGCAAATGATTATTCTTGTGTCATGGTATTATCATTAAATTAATAAGCACCTCTCTCTCTGTCACTTCAGAGTTTTTGGGCCTCAGAAAAACTAAGGTAGAGTGGTATGTATGACAAGATAAATGAAGGATTTTTAGCCAAAAATCCTGGTTTCACAGTTACTTGAAATCACCAGTTACATGAGCATGTATGATAAAAACTTTTTTTTCTAGAAGTTCTTGATTAACTAAAGACCAATGTTTTAGGTATGAATATCACATCTTGAAACAAATCTCTAACAACAAACAATCAACATCAGCTTATTTCAAGAACAACAAATGATGCTTACCTTGCTTCGAAGAGAAATCTGAGTAACCATAACATTCTCTGGAAGGTGCTCTGAAGTTTGATATGGTAAAAACTCTAAGTAACCCAAAAATTTCGCTGAAAGACGAAGATTAAGTACAACAGAACGAGCTTCCCCATGTACCATGCTGTTGACTGGATCTGTAAACAGAAGATAAACCATTGAAAACTCATAAATACAGAATTCATGTCGGAATTCATTTATAATATGACACTTCATTAACACAAAATCTTGTTATCTGGCTATGTCTCATTATGTCAAGATGATATGTTGTAAAATAACTTGAGGAAAATTAACTTCAGAAGTTTCTTTAATTTCCATATACAACACTAAAGATTTTTTTTCACATTTGTTTGCCATTTCCTATGTTAGTGAGGTCGTGCCAGGAACAAAGAAAAAAAGTCCTCCTCTCTCACACCCATTCCTTAGTTGTCATGTGTAATGCATCAAAAAATGCACCATATCTATAACCAGGCCCCACAGACCTTTCCATAGTTTCCCCCACTCGCTTCACATGCCTTGATTCAGTCCACTGACAGCACTTTTACCCATGTAAAGCACATCATTCCAATCTACTCTATCTTATGCATGCTTTTCACCCTCCTGCATGTTCAGGCCCTAAACACTCAAAATCTTTTCCACTCCATCCTTCCATTTCCAGAGTAATCTCCCCCTTTTCACTGTCCCCTCCACTTCTGACACATATATCCTCTTTGTCAACCTCTCCTCACTCATTCTCTCAACATGTCCAGACCATTTCAGTACATCCTCTTCAGCTCTCTCAACCACATTCTTTTTATTACCATACATCCCTCTTATACTTTTATTACTTATTTGATCAAACCATTTCACATCACATATTATCCTCAAACATTTCATTTCTAACACATCCATCCTCCTCTGCACTTCATCATCCATATATAGTCCATGCCTCACATCCATATAACATCCTTGAGATGTCTATACCTTCAAACATACCCATGTTAGCTCTCTCAGATAAAGACCTCTCTTTCTACACATCCTTCAATGTTCAGAGAACCTTCACTAGCTTACCCACCCAATGATTCACTTCTGCTTCCATGGCTCCATTTGCTGCCATGTCCACTACCTTATATCTAAAAATGTTACTTCCTCCAAATTTTCTCAATTCAAATTGACACACAAATTACCCTGCCCATCTACCTTGCTAAATCTAACAACCTTCCTTATATCTACATTTACTCTCAACTTTCTCCTTTCACATACTCTTCCAAATTCAGGCAACAACTTCTGCAATTTCTCACTTGAATCTGCCACAAGTGCTGCATCAACAAACAGCTAACACACTTCCCAAGCCCCCCACCTCCTGCAGACTGCATACTTGCTCCTTTTTCCAAGGCTCTTGTATTTCCCTCTCGCACCACTTCATTCATACACAAATCAAGCAGCCATGAGGACATCACACAATCCTTCCACAAACCAACCTTCACCTGGAAACATTCTCTCTCCTCTCTTCCTACTCATACACATGTCTTACACCCCTGATAAAGACTTCTTACTGTTACTAGCATCTTTCCTTCCACAGAATATATTTGCAAAACCTTCCACAAAGCATCTACCAACCCTATTATATGCTTTCTCCAGATCCATAAATGCCACTGAGAAATATTTCTGTTTCTCCATGTATTTCTCACACACACCTGATCCACACATCCTCTATCACTTCTGAAACCACACTCTTCCTCTCCAGTCTGATTCTCTGTACATGCCTTCACTCTCTTAATCAACCACTCTCCCAAACAACTTACCAGGTACACTCAGCAAACTTCTTACTCTGTATTTCAAATTTTCACCTTTGTTCCCCTTGTTTTTATACAGTGGCACTATACATGCACTCTGCCAATCCTCAGGCACCTCATCATGATCTGTACATACACTGAAAATCCTATCTAACCAATCAACAACACACTCACCCCATTTCCTAAGAAATCCAAGTACAATACCATTCACTCCGCTGACTTGCCATATTTCATCCTACACAAGGCTTTCACCACCTCTTTTCTTTCCACCAAACTGCTTTTCAAGACTTTCTCAAATCATATACCTTCCCAACCCAAACACTCTACTTTTGCCACCCTATTATCAAACACCTTCAACAATCCTTCAAAATATTTACTCCTCCTCCCCACCTCACCACTACCTGTTACCAATTCCCCATTTGCACCCTTCAATTATATTTCCATTTGTTCTCTTGCTTTCTTACATTATTAATCTCCTTCCAAAATATCTCATCATTCTACCTGAAGTTTACTGATAATCACACATCCCAACTCTCATTTGCCATCTTCTTCAACCAATGCATCTTCATCTTGACCCCCAACTGCTTCCTCTTGTACATCTCCCATTCATTTGCACTATTTCCATATACCTATCTTTTCTCTATCAATATCAACTTTATTTCATCATCTTACCACTCACTACCCTTTCTCACCTGTCCACCTTCCACTTTACAAATACCACACGTTTCTCTCGCACAAGCCAGCATTGCTTCCCTAAATACCTTCCATTCCTCAACCTTTCCCCTAACTTCATCTACTCTCACTTTTTGCTATTCTACATTCAGTCTCTCATTTTTTTTTAAACAAGTGTCTTTTCCAAGCTCTTTTACTTTCACCACTCTTTTCTCACATGCATCATTTCCTCTTTTCCAAAAACCTCTACAAATCTCCAACCTCACAAGATAATAATCAGGCATCCTAACAGATGACCCCTCAACATATTCGCATCCAAAAGTCTTTCTTTGCATGCCAGCACCCCATGCATCCCAATTTTATCCTTAACAGCCACATTACTCACCTTTGCATTTAAATCGCCCATCACTAATACCTGGTCTCTTGCATCAAAACTGATGACAAACTCACTCAGTTGCTCCCCAAACACTTGCCTATCATGATCTCTCTTCTCATGGCCAGGTGAATAAGAACTAATAATCACCCCTCTCAAAATCCACATCCATTCTTATCCATATCAGTCCAAAGCTCACTTCTTTACACTCTTTCACACATTTCCTCAACACCTACTCCTGCAGTAGTGCTATCCCCTTCCTTAACATTTATCCTCACACCAACCCCTGACTTTACTCCTATGACATTCCCAAACCATTCTTTCCCTTTACCCTTGAGCTTTGTTTCACTCAGAGCCACAACATCTAAGATTCTAACCTCAAACATAATACCTATCTCTCCATTCCTCTCATCTGTGTTACATCCACATACATGCAGATTTAGACACCCCAGCCTAATCTTCAAGGAAGATGAGCACTCCCAGCTTGGCTACCCCTTCAGTTCCAACTTTAGAAACTGAACTACAAGAAGGGGAAGTTCTACCTACATGCTTCTGCCCCTCTTAGTCACCTTCTATGACATGCAGGGAATTATTAAATAATTTCATTTTATATGACATTTTATAAGATTCTATAGTTTTTACTTTCATAAGCAAAATCTAAATTTTCTGAATTGAAACTTCATGCTTAAGACATTGGTCATGGATTATGGATGTGTTTGAGTAACTTGAGGGGCTGTATGCACCTGATTCACCACAAGGAACTAGGTATAGGGTCAAACATAATAGAATGATAGGTTTTCTACATTTGAAAGGACTTTTATGTTGTGGTTTGCTGGAGGTAATAGGAGGTTGCATACAAAGAGACTGAAGAGGGTTGGAGAAGGTAATGCTCCTTGAGGAACTCCATTGTTGAGTCTAAGGGATTAAGATGTGAAGCCATTGTAAGTGATTCTAGCATGGCAGCCAGCTATGATATTGGCCAATCACTTTTTGGCATTGTTGTGGAGGGTGGTGTCAAGTAAAAATTGGCAAAAAGAAAAAAATTGTAGATACTGAATTCATGCTGGAATTTAGCAAACATAAGACACTTCATTCAAACAACAACTTTTCATCTGATTATAATACTTGAAGATGATTTCTTTTCATACTTGATCGCTGTTTCTCACATAAGTGAAAAAGTGCAAGGGACATTCAAAGAACAGGCTGCATTCACTTAACCCATTCTCTGGCTGTCATGTGCAATACACAAAAACCACTGCCTGCTATCCACAAACAGACCCCGCAGACCTTTCAATGGTTTCCCCAGGCCACTTTATATGCTCTGGCTTAATACAGTGACAGCATATCAACCCCTGTAAACCACATTGTTTTTATTCACTCTATCCCATGCACGCCTTTCACCCTCTTGCATGTTCAGGCCCCAACCACTCAAAAATCTTTTTAACTCTATCCTTCCATCTTCAACTTGGTCTCCCTCTTCTCTTTGTTCCCTCCACTTCTGACAAACATATCCTTTTTTTTTTTATGTTGAAGGCTCGTCACAGACAAAAGTCCACATCAAGGCCGTGCCTTAATTGAAATATGGAGAGAATTATGAAACAGAAAAAGAACAGACAAAGGAAAGCATTTATAAATTTTTGGGAAAGTGAGAAACCTGTCTTTTGAAATGTGCTAGGTCACAGTTATTGGGAAAGACATGAGAGGGTAGAGAGTTCCAGAGCTTCAACATGTACGGAAAGAAGCAGGAATCAAAATAGTCTACCCTTAAGTTGCTGATGGCCACACAACAATCATGTGATGTAGCAGCTTGCTAAGTATTGTGTGGTCTAGCTAGTGATGTGGGCACACAAGCAGCCAGCTCTCGGGAGCAAAAACCAAAGTGATACCTATAGAAGAGGTAGTGAACCAATATTGCAGTGTAGGGTATGGGAGTCAAGTTTGGATGTTAGCATGGACAGTTTATAAGGTGTATCGCTTTCGACTCAACTCTGTCAAGTAAGGATGCAAAGCTAGGACTACCCCAAACGTGAGAGCAGTATTCCATCCAAGGATGAATCAATCCCTTGTATAAACAAAGCAACTGTTCAGAAGAGAAGTTTCGACGTCTAAATAGGACATCCAGTTTCTTAAAGGCAGGCTTAGCTATTACTGTAATGTGGGGTTTCCAAGAAAGAGTGGATGCTACAGTAATGCCAAATACGTTCATTGAGTTAAGAGGTGGAATCACAGAACCATCAAAGGAGAGATGAGAGTAGTGAGGAGATTTTTGATATAGGGATGGGTAGAAACTGGGTCTTGGGGGCACTGAACTCAACTAGATCTTGTCTACTCCACTGAGATATCCTGTTCAAGTCTGAGTTTACCGAGGAGGCTGTGTCTAGACGACATGCAGATCAAGTGAGAGAAGAGGGAGCAGAATTGAAGGATGTGGATGAATGCAGTGTTCAGTCGACAGCATATAAGTGTATTGAATTACTTGCAGAAAAGAGGAAAATGTTGAAAAAAAGAAGAAAAAGTGTAAGGGACAGGGGGGAACCTTGAGGAACACCGATGTTGATGGAGAAAAGGGGGAGGCTGATCCATCAACAACCACAGAGATAGATTGGCCAGAGAGGAAGCTAGATGTGAAGGAGCAAAGTGAGGGAGGGAAGCCAAAAGAGGTGAGCGTAAGAGATGAGGCCCCAATGCCACACCCTGTCAAAAGCCTTAGATATGTCAAGGGCAACTACATTTGTCACCCCAAAATCTTTCAGGGATGATGACCAGACATTAGTAAGATAGGAGAGAATATCACCAATGGATCCTTCCTTTATTCATTCTGTCCATAAATCCAAAGCATTTCAGCACATCCTCTTCAGCTCTCTCAACCATACTCATTTCATTATGACACTTCTCTCTTACTCTTTTATTACTTATTCAATCAAAGAACCTCACAATACATATTGTCTCAAACACTTAATTTCCAACACATCCACCCTCCTCCGCATATCCTAATCCATAGCCCAAGCCTCACTTCCATACAACATTGTTGGGACTACTATACCTTCAAATATACCCACTTTCTCCCAAACTGATTATGACCTCTCTTTCCACACATTTTCCAATGCTCCCAGAACCTTCTCCCCTACAACCCCCTAAAACTTACTTCCACTTCCATGGTTGCACTTGCTGCCATGTTTGCTCCCAGGTATCTAAAACATCTTTTTTCCTCTAAATTTTCTCTATTCATACTCACAACCCAATTAACCTGTTCCTCTACTCTACTGAACCTAATAACCTTGCTTTTATTCACATGTACTCTTAACTTCATCTCTTTACACACTCTTCCAAACTCTGTCACCAACTTATGCTGTATCATCAGCAAACAACTAGCTCATTTCCTAAGCCCTCTCAATCCCCTCCAGACTGCATATTCACCCCTCTCTCCAAGACCCTTGCATTTATCTCCCTTACCACCCCATTAATAAACAAATTAAATAACCATGGAGACATCACACACCCCTGCCACAGAACAAACTCCACTTGGAACCACTCTCTCTCCTCTCCTCCTATTCATACAAATGTCTTACATCCCTATTCAGAACTTCTTACTGCTTCTAGCAGCTTTTTTCCCACACCATATATTCTTACAGCTTCCACAAGTTATCTCTATCAACCCTATCATATGCTTTCTCCAGATCCATAAACGCCACATACAAATCCTCCTTTTTCTCTGAAAGTTTCTCACACACATTCTTTATAACAAAAACCTGATCCACACATCCTATACTACTTCTGATACCACATTATTCCTCCCTAATCTGAAGCTCTGTTCTTGCCTTCACGCTTTTAATCATTACTCTCCCATACATCTTACCCAGTACAATCAACAAATGTATACCTTTGTAGTTTGAAGACTCATCTTCATCGCCTTTGACTTTATACATGCATTCCATCAATCCTCAGGCATCTTACCATGATATGTAAATACAATGAAAATTCTAACAAACCAATCAACAACACAGTCACCTGCTTTCTTAATAAATTCAAGTGCAATACCATTCTCTCCAGCTGCCTTGCCACATTTCATCTTAAGTGAGGCTTTCACCAACTCTTCTCTCTTCACCAAACCACTCTCCACGACTCTAATTTTGCATACCAAGCCAACCCAAACACCCTACATCTGTCACCCCATCATCAAACACATTCAACAGTCCTTCAAAATATTCACTCCATCTCCTCACCACATCACTCCCTTTTGTCACTTCCCCATTTGCCCCTTTCCTTGATGTTCCCATTTGTTCACTTGTTTTTCACATACTATTAACCTCCATTCAAAACATCTTATTCTTCCTTTAGTATACTGATACTCATTTCCTCAAATCTCATTTGCCTTCTCTTTCATCCCCTGCACCCTTCTCTTGACCTCCTATCACTTTCTTTTATACATCTCACGTTCATGTGCACTCCTTCCATGTATGTACCACCCACATAAATACCTTTCTTTTCTCTTTCACAAGCAACTTTACTTCTTCATCCCACCACTCACAACTCTTTCTAACCTGTCCACTTCCCACCTTATGCATGCTACACACACACTTCGCACATACCAGCATTGCTTCCTTAAATACCTCCCATTCCTCACCCACTCACCAAGCTTCATTTACTCTCACCTTTGCCATTCTACACTACATCTCTCCTAGTATCTCTCCTAGTAACTCTTTACCCAAGTCTCTTTTCCAGGCTCAATTACTTTCACCACTCTCTTCTCACCCATACCATTCAAGATGATATGTTATACAGTAACTCGAAGAAAAGTAACTTCAGAAGCTTTTCTTCAATTCTCAGTACAGGACTAAAGATTCCCTCTTTTTTTCATGCATGTTTATCATTTCCCACATTAGTGAGATAGCATAAGGAACTGATGAAGAAATAGTTTGAAATAATTTCATTATCTGTAACAGTGTGCAAAAATTTACCACTTTCTCTTCTCGTCAGCTGTGAAATTCAATTTTCTGAATATGGAACTTCATGTTTTACTTGACATTTTGGTTATGGATTATGGATGTGTATGAGTGACCTTAAGGACTGCACACACCTGATCCACCCCACTTTACCGTAATAGCTAAGTCTGTTTCTAAGAAACTGGGTGTCCTGTTTAAATGTCAAACCTTCTTTTCTTCTAAACAGTTGCTCCATTTATACAAAAAATTTATTTGTCCTTGTATGGAGTATTGATTCGTCCATGTAGTGAGTACTGCTCTCACATCTGGAGAGGTTCTAGCTCTGCATCCTCATTTGAGAGAGTTGAGTCAATAACTGTCTGACCTATAAACTGTTCCAATCTAACTTCCAAACTTGACCCTCTTGCTCTATGCTGTCCTGTTGGTTCACTTTCCCTCTTCTATAAGTGTTACTTTGGTTTTTGCCCCTGAGAGCTGACTGCATGTGTGCCCCCACTACTAGCTAGACCATGCAATACCTGGCAAGCTGCTGCATCACATGATTACTGTGTGGTCATCGGCAACTAAAGGGAGGGTAGTTCTGATAACTGCTTCTTTCCCTACACCTCAAAGCTTTGGAACTCTCTACCTTCTTGTCTTTCCCAATAACTATGACTAGGCACATTTTAAAAGAGAGGTTTTTCACTTTCTCCAAAATTCATAAATACTCTCACTTGGGGAAATCTGATATAGAGCGATGCCAATATAAGCACCTCTAGCATGGTAGCTAGTTACGAAATTATTTGACCAACCACTTTGTCAATTTTGTGGAGGGTAGTGTCAAGAATCATTTGTGTAAATAAGTGTCAGGGGACAGCGTTAAATGATTTGCTGATGTCTACATCACTATTGCTTTGTGAGAGGGGGCTTATGGTTGGTTGAAGCCATCTATGATGTGTTGTGTGAGGTTAGTGTGTATAGTGTTGGTGGGGTGCTTGGCTGAAGTGATGTTGTGTAGGTGAGAGTGGGATATTTTGCTTCATTCTGTTTTTGATCAGTTTTCTGAGTCTGGATTCTGAAAACAAAAATGATATGGGTCAATCAAGGCCTGTTATTAATCTGACAAGTTTCAAAATGCTAGGGATTTTGTCGAGCAGCCAGGAATGGATGAACAAGTCTAAGTGCTTGGATTGCAAATGGATCACAGCATTATATGTAAAAGTTTGATATGTGTCAGGGCCTGTTCCAGGAGAGTTCTTTAAGGTTTTAATTCCACTGATTATATCAATGGATGGATTTGTATAGCTTTCTCATGACTTTCCTATTAATGGACAAGATTGGTTTATGGCTGGTTTTTGAGTAGTGCCTCAAGAGTATGTATAAATTTTCCTTAGGAGAAGGGGTGTCACTGGAATGAGCCAGACATTCCTCATGAGTGGAGGCTGCATTAGTGCAGTAAGTGTGAACCTTCTTTGATGCATGCCGGAGTTGACTGATGTATGTGTAGTGGTTCACTGTGTTGAGGAAGGAGTACCAATTTGTAGTTTGTCTTTCAGTAATTAGGAAGGTGATGGTGTTATTTAGAGTTTGGGTTTGTACTCTGATTTCAAATGATGGCATCTGGTTCTGTCTGAACTGGTACCTTTGTTTTATGAGGTGTGTAACCTGTGTTGAGAAGTTTGGGTGATACATGCCCTTGTGGGATGTGGGATGTGCTTTTTGCTGGCTTGGTTGGAGATGTTGATGAAGACTGAGACAGCATCATTAAAAGATGGGAAATCACTTGCACTACAGTTTTGTTGCTTTGCTCCCATATATTGTGTGAAGGCTAGCCAGTCTGTTTTCCTGTAGTATGTGTACACCTTTTTGATGGTTGGGTGGACCATATGGAGTCTTATTTGGATAGGCAGATGGTCAGAGGACACTTCATGTGTGTTCCATTTGGTGTGTGTGTGTAAGGCAGGTAAGCAGAAGGTGATGTCAGGTGACATCAGCCGCTGAAGGTGATGGGTTGGAAGTCGGGTTGGCTAGCTGCAAAGGTTGAGGACACTGAAAGGTTGCATTTTGTTTATGATTTGTTCACTTCAGGGATCATGGGTGTAACTCCTAAGCCATGCTATACAGCTGGCATTAAAATCTCTACCAAGATAAGTGTTGGGTATACTGGTCAGAAGAGAATTCGGAAGGGGTAGGTATGTATGTGTTGATTATGTTGTAGTTATACAGTGAAGTTATATTTTCATGGATTGCATTTCTAGATTGTTGTTACCATCTGTGAGCTCTTTTGGAATGTCAGCACTGTTGTAGAATGGTATGGTATGGTGGATAAATGGGTCCTCTTCCCTGTCCTTGTTGTATGTCTACTCTTATGGTTGCATAGATGTAGAAAGGTGAGAGGGAAGATCTAGATGTGAGTTTGGTTTTCTGGATTGGGGCTATGTCGATGTTGTGTCCTCTGAGTTGGTTGAGTATTTCTGAGTGTTTATTTATGATGCCATTGGCAATGAGTTGCAGGATGTTTAGCTTGCTGCTGGGGTTCTATGGAGTGGTAGAATTTGTTTGTGAAGAGTGAAATTGAGCATTTTGTGCTGTTGCTTGTTGGATGTTTGTGCCATTGAGGGTATATGTGAAGGGTTTTGGGAGTTCCTGTCTAACTGGTTGCTGCATTTTCAATGTTCTGAGTTGTGTTTTATGGATAACAGTTAACTGTAGTGAAGGTGGTACCAATGAGTGCTGTTGAAGTATCTCTTAGAGTAATGCCCTTTAGTAATGGGAATTTGGCACTATGCATTAAGGTATAATGACACATATACACTGATCCCCATCTAATCCATGACCCATAAGGCTCTAGTGTCATGAATATATTCACCAATCCAAGATTTTTCCAGACCTCTCTTCACTGAATTGTAAAGAAAATAAGTCATGAAATAGGCGGTAGATATACTGTATCGATATACAATATATTTTTACAGTACCTGCACACTTGCTAGATTTACAATACATCTATACGGTCATTCTGATTAATTTGTAATTTTTCATCAATTTCATGCAATGATTTCACTACTGTGACAGCCCAAAATATTACAAATAGCCAAAGAACAAAAACTATAAAGCATGAATTAACAGGAGTTCATTACAGGCTGAACCTCTGTAATCCATCAACCTTGGGACCTGACCACTGCCGGACCTCAGAAAATGCCGGAAAACAGACATTGACTCCTAAGGGAACCCCTGTGTAAACATATGTCCAATCCCTAGTCTTGCCAGCTCATTCCACATACATATTGCTGTGTTATCAAAGGAAGAACAGAGCTTAAAGTATGAAATAATACAACCAATAAAGTTTCCAAACAAGGTTCTGCTTTGGGGTGTGGTGAACAATTCTATAAAATCAAAGATATTTTACACTTTGGATCAAGGCCAACAGAGTTAAGCCATGTCCACACTATTGGGCAGTTACTGGCAGGTGTGCCCTCACCAGGCAAAGTCTGTCGGGCATGCCTGTGTTAATGTCCACACTGTTGAGGTGGATGGACAGTCAAGTTGTACAATAGCCAGTAGGTGGTCGGCAGGCCACAAGTGCGATACCACCATGAGCAGCAAAGATGAATGGAAGAAAATAGTGCTGTAGTATATTGATTACTGTGTGAGTAAAAAAAAAAAAATACAGAAAACTATATGGTGTAAAAGAGTGGTAACTTTTTGTGGCTAGCAGCGCTGTTGCTCCAGACCCAACGTCAAGCCAACAGGCAGTGTCCGATTTTGCTCAACTACAGGCAAGGGCAAGCCGCTGATTTGCCTGTCAAAGTTGCCACAAAGTGTCTGATGACGGACTTAACACTCGTGCCCACCAGGCACTGCCCA
>JAYMFT010051590.1:0-15224 GCA_038088735.1 Panulirus argus
TATTCGCTGTTTCCCGCTTTAGCGAGGTAGCGTTAAGAACAGAGGATTGAGCCTTAGAGGAAAAATCCTCATTTGGCTCCCCTCTCTGTTCCTTCTTTTGGAAAAGTGAAAACACCTCACCATGCGTATTTCATATTGCACTTGTTTTTGGTAGCGTGGGGGTATACTCGCTTTGTTTCAGTCTCAGTCTCCCTCAAGTTATCATGCGGTCAGCTTGTATATAGAGAATTGTAACTGTATTTGTTAAATAATTCTGCAATCGTTACAATTAAAATGGCATTAAGTGGTAGAGGAGTAAAAAGAAAGCATGTGAACTATACATTGTATCAAAAAATGGTTACATTCAATTCAACAAACTTTCTGGTATTAATGGACACCCCCTCCCCTCTATTAGTTGATTAAAGCGAGGGATTACTGTATCTTTAAAATCTTTTAGGATCTCTACTACTATCTCTTACAATACTCACTTCATATTCTCCCTTGGCCTTTTCTATTAGAGCTTTCATTTGTCTTCTGATTGTGTTACATTACGTTGCAATATCTGGGTCATTTTCAGATTTCTTAAGCTTATAGAGCTTATTTCTTGCCACATAGCTCTTGCAATGTCTCTGGAGTACCATTCATTCTTGTTGTTGGTTTTACTGTTTCTCTCGCACATGGGAAAGAATGTGACTTGATGGTGCTTAAACCTGTGATTAAAACTGGCCCAAATTCCTGTAAGCATAAACCAACAGGGGTGAGACACTTTAATGCATCACACAGCCCATTAAAAATCTGCCCTTTTAAAGTCAGGAGTAATAGTACTGGTTTTAGGGGAGTTGGTTTTGATATTTACCTCGAACCTAACCATGTTATGGTCACAAGTGCCTAGATGTTCTCCAATATGGGTGTGCAAGAACTAAATCATGTATATTAGCTCCCTTCGTCAGCTCAGGAACAGTTTGGTAGGGATTGTTGTCTTTGACAAAGTTGATAAGTCTAGCAGATTCACTCTCTACACCCGAGATTGTTTTCAGTTGATTTCTGGAAGATTAAAACTCCTGAGAATGATCAAGTCTTTATCCTGTATTTCTCGTTGGAAAGAGAGAATCTTATCTCGATGCAGAAATGGGCATGTTTGAAGGAACAGTAGTTCTAACAAAACAATATGGTTACAAGGCATGGGCTATAGAGAGGGTTGCACGGAGGAGGGTGGATGTGTTGGAAATGAAATGTCTGAGGACAATATGTGGGGTGAAGTGGTTTGATCAAGTAAATAATGAATGGGTAAGAGAGTTGTGTGGAAATAAAAAGAGTGTGATTGAGAGACCATAGGAGGGGGTGTTGAAATGGTTTGGACATATGGAGAGAATGAGTAAGGAAAGGTTGACAAAGGGGATATATGTGTCAGAACTGGAGGGAACAAGAAGAACCATGAGACCAAATTGGAGATGGAAGGATGTAATGAAAAAGATTTTGAGCAACCAAGCCTGAACATGCAGGAGGGTGAAAGGCACACACAGGATAAAGTGAATTGCAATGATGCGGTATACTGGGTTGATGTGCTGTCAATGGACTGAACCAGGACACTTACTATCACACATCTGAATGCCATCATATATGAGAAACACGAGTTCACAAAACATACTGAAATGATAGCACTATCAGTCAAAGTAATGAGTGGTATGATTTGGAGAGCCTTCACTACAAGAGAAAGAAACCTATTGAGTAAAAGCTTTAATGTACAAACAAAGAGGAAAACTGAATACTGCTGTATCATATGGTCAACAATGAAACAAACAAATAAAGAGATTATCAAGAATTTTGAAAGCATTTCAAGTGCAAAATCAAGATGATGGAACAAATGAATTATCATGATAGACTATAAGGACAGAAACTTTGAAGCAAAGAATGAAGAAGACAGAGATATATGATAATATATGCATGGTAACATACAGAAGACATAAAAAATGTAATGAAGCTGAGAAGCCTCTAAACAAGGAAGATACAGAATTATCATATCTTCAAGAATACCACAGAACATACTGAAAATCAGACAGAAATATATAAAAGCCCAACCAGGAACATAGAATGACTTTTCACTGTACTGCTAGGAGAAATAAGGAACATGAATGGAATCTCCAATGAAACATTTCAAAGAAGACTTGAAATTTGATTTAAATCAGCCCTATATGAACCAAGAATAAAAAATTATGTAATGAAGGTGACAGCTGAAAGGGGCAGTCTGATTCATCAAGCAAGATATGTGATTACATTCTGCATGTTACATGGAGAGAGTTTTATGCTTGTGTTGTGCTGATTCTTAACCCCATATATATGTAACACATCTTCATTCATACACACACACACACACACCTAAGTCTAAGCAGGGTATCCATTGCTCAACCAGACCCAAGGAGATGTGAGTTCAATCCTGGGCTGGCCCATGCTGACTCATGGTCAGTAACTCTAACCACACACCACAGAAGCCTGTGGTGAGCACTTAGTGCTAGCCCTACCATCATGGTAAAATTTTTTCATAGGTACTCATAGGTATGTAAACAGGTATCCTGTCATGATCAACTCTACTCATTCCACATACTGTCCTCTCACATTTAATTTCCAACACATCCACCTCTTACATTCTTTTACATTCAAGTCCCAAAACTAACACTCATAAAACACTGGGACGACTAGTGTACCATCAAATATACCTAACTTTAACATCACTGTGTTAGCCACTCCTTCCACACACTCCTCAATATTCCATCTCTTATCCTGTGGTCTACTTCAGCTCCCAATGTTCTATCAAATGCTATGTCCATTCCCAGGTATCTAAAGTAATACACCTCCTCCAAGCTCTCCCCATTTAATTCACACATACAAACCAATCTGTCTTGCCCCCTGCTAAACCTCATTACCTTACTTTTTATTCACATTAACTCTCAACATCCTCCTTTTACACACACTCCCAAACTCGGAAACCAGCTTCTACAACTCCTTTCTTGAATCCGTCAACTGAGCCATGTCATATGCAAACAGTAACTGGCTCACCTCCATGGCCCTCCCAGCCCCAGCATACTATAGACCCACTCTCTCACCAAGACCCACACATCTACCTCCCTCACCTTCCCACCCATAAACAGATTAAACAGCCATGGTGACATCACATACTCTCGACATACACCTTCCTTCACTTGGAACCACTTGCCCTCCTACCTTTCAATCTTCTAACATGCCTTACCCTCAGAAGAAAAACTCCTCACTGCATCCAGTAGTTTTCTTCCCTTACCATGTATTCACAGCACAAAGTATATTAACCCTACACACTTTCTCCAGGTTCATAAATGCTATCATACAAATCCCTCTCCTTCTCCACGTATTTTTCAAACATCTTCAGAGCAAACACTCTACTACTTCTGAAACCAAATTGCACCTCCCCAGTATGATGATTTGTGAGTGCCACCACCCTCTCAGTCATTATTCTCACATTTATCTTTACTAGGTATATTCAACAAACTTGTACTTCTGTAAGTTAAGCATTTATTTCATCCCCATTCCCTTTATATAATGGCACTATACAGGTATTCTGCCAGTCCTCACAGTACTCAGATACCTTACTTTGGGACATAAATACATTGAAAATCTTTGATAACCAATCCATTACACCACTCACCTCTTTTTTAAGAAATTCGACTGAAATCCCATCCACCCTACCTGCTTTGCCATAATTATTTTACACATGGCTTTCACTACCTCCTCTCTTCACAATATCATTCACCATGACTCTCTCTTTCCTCACATCACCTCGCTTAAAACAATCCACATCTACTAGCCTAACATCAAACACATTCAACAATCCTTTAAAATACTACATCTAAATCATCTCCATTTCTTCTTTGCCTGTTACCACTTCTCCATCCACTTTAATTACTGGTGGTCCCACTTGTTCTCTTCACACTATTCACCTTTCAAAATAAAAAACAAGAGACAAAAATGCATGGATGAGTGAGGAAATATAAGATGAACAGAAAGACAAAACAAGACATAATAATATTCATTCATTTAGAAATACCCCAGGACCAATTTTTATCAAAGAGCCCTAAAGCCTTTCCAAAGATTCCTGCAGCACAAGGCTGCACTACTTCCAGTAGCAGGGAAATGTAGCCTCCTTTAAAGAGAATATTTCCTCGATGAGACTATGCACCTAGTGACACCCGCATTGAAGGTGACTTTTCACTCAGAGCAGGTAAAGTCCGGAAACACCACACATGACAATATGAATAAGCATATAGTTGGATAAAAAGATCCAACAGACATGATAGGATGGGTACATGGAGGGAAAGATATAAACTAATAACAGAGACAGTTAAGAAAGATACACGGGCAAAAAGATACAGCTAAATAATGAGGACAAGGAAATATGGAGAAATATACTGGCAGATAATGAAAGACAGCAGAGACAGACAGAAAGATGTTAAGTGAGACTGACACATAAAATCAAGAATACTGAGTCTATCACTGGAAGTTAACATACCCTCATCACAAGGCTTCACAATTTCATTTTGCTCTGTGGACTTGGAGACTAATGGTTTCTGGTTGTATGTGGGATTGGCATTCAATTTTAATGGCTTCAGAATCAGACCTCTCTGGTCCTTCAATACACCTGTTGAGTGAACATTTTTCTTAAAATTTCAATGTTGAAACTAGTATACATCAAATTGCCATCGTTGCAAGGTCAAGTATTTCCAAGTAGAGGTGTAAGTATGGAAGTGAAGAAAGGATTAAGGGACAGCAAAGTCTTCCCAACCATGACCTATGCAGCTGAAACATGGACATGGAATGAATCACAAAGGTAAAGAATCCAGGCTTCGGAAATGAGCTATTCGAGAGGAGCATGTGGTATGACTAGATGGAATGAAGAAAGAAATGAGGGAGTGTTTGAGAGATGTGGTATGGCAAGGAATACAAAGGGAATGAATTGAGTGATAAAGTGGGTGAAACATAATACTTTCAGGTGGTTTGGGCATGTGGAAAGACTGCAAGATAGGGAGTTTACAAGAAGAGTGTATGATAGTACAATTAAAGAGTTTGATGTGAGAGGAAGACCACCTATGACATGGGAGAATTGAGAGGAAGAATACTGGTGGGAAAGAAATGGTGGAAGAACACATGGAATAGTGTATGCGAGGGAGAAAGGACAGGGATAAGTGGAAACTCTTTTGCCATGGCCAGCCCCTTGATGGCAGTTACTGAAGGGAACTGGTGTCAGAGATATAGAAAGATAGAGATAAGTATTTTAAAAAAACTTGGTGAATAATTATCACCTGTATATCCACTATATTCCCACCTCTCATCATTACATAAAACTTAACCTTTCACCCTCACTTGGTTTTCCTTCCTTTCACTCAACTCAAATTTATTCATTATACCCTTCCCAGACATCCATCCCTGTATGATACACCTGCTGGACAACTTAGTGCACTTCCTCCTCCATATGATCTGCCCTTCATCTTATTCTCAACCAATCATCTTTAGAAAACCATTATGCTATAAAATTGTGTTATATTAAAATTGTGTGGAAGCAATTACACAAAAAAAAAGTGCAACAAACAAATTAAGCTTGCATGAATTGGATTATATTCAGTACCTGCCAATTTCCTCATACACTGCAAGAAATACATAGAACATACCAAATTGCATTTAAAAATGTCTATTGTCATTTAATCGTATATTGTTATCATTTACTTTTCTCAAACCTGTTTGCTGTTTCCCATGTTAGTACAGTAACCAGGAACAGATAAAGGGCAGCCTCATTTGCTCATGTCTACTATCTAATTATTATGCCATCATTTGCAGTTATTGTACTTGACAGCTTTGTACAATTAATCACAATGGTGTTATTGGATAGAACAGTATTTGTAATTTCCTGTTACTCTTTACTGTGATATCAGAGACATGGGAATTAGAATAACAGTACTAGGGGATCAAAAGAATGTAGAATACTCATAAGGAAGAGGAATACATTAAAAAGGGAGTGGTGAGAGGAACATCTGAAGACTGCAAAAATCTGGAAGTATGGGTAGCATGGCAAGACGGTAAAGAGTGGAGGTGGAACAGATGTTAAGTGGCTCAGAAAAGTATGTGTGGTGGCACGGAGAAAGGTATTTGTGTACCTGATGATTAGAAAAAGGCAGTGATTTGTTTCAGGGTATAAAGTAAAAGGAATATGAATGAAGTTAAATGTTAGTAAGGAATAAGTCCTTGAAGTGTAGTTGGCAAGGTACAGTATATAGGGAAAACTGTGATTGATTATGCTGATGAACAAACCCACTGTAGGTGAATAAAAAGGTAGAACTAAGATAAGAAGTGGGTGTGTGGACCATATTTTTGCCCATAAGGAGGTTGCAGAAAGTGCTAAAGAAAAAGATAAAACACTGTGTGGTATTTATTGGATTTAAAAAATGCACACAAGAGGACAGTGAAGATCAGACTATCTATGATGTGCATGAAAGACTTTGCTGAATGTTGTTATGGGCTTTTAGCATGGAAGCAGCATATGTGTGAGGGTAAACACTGACGGAAGTGGTTTAAAATAATGTGGGTACATGTCAGCCTGACTCTTGCTCATTATTGTTACTTTCCATTTTCCTTTCAAAGATATAACTAAAAAAAAAAATGTTGCTGACACCCTAGCATGCTATCATTAATCAAAAGTATATCTCAAACAATATGTCAAAGGTTTACATATAATCAATATAATTTGCAAGTAATGTTTAGTGAGAACTACAGCATCATCCATTGGCGGCATCTAATAGCCATGATGTCGTGTGTTTACTGTGTCTTTGTCAGCCATGGTGACAGTGTTCAAAAACTTGGCATAGTAATTCTGACTTTTCTTATAGATTTACCTTAAAACATTGATTTACCCAGAGATATTCAGTAAAGTCAATACAAAAGACCAACATACTGACAAAGTTGTGTCAATATTTAGTGTGCCAAGTTGGCAAAGATCTTTTTATAGTTTTTATAGTGCTACTGGTTTACATATGGCCACCCAAAATTTCCCTTCCCTGACTATTCAGAGAGTCATTTCAACATTCGAACTCTCCTTTTAGGCAAGATCTCAACCTAAACTATTCATCAGAGTCATCACATCCCTCCACAACTATTTTCTTGCCAGGCTTACTCTTCACTAACAAGAAACCTTTTGAAAGACACTTATGTGTTTTCAAATACTTTTGAAAGACACTCATGTATTTTCAAATGCAATAAAGATACCACTAGCCTCTCTTCTCTCAATCACCAAGCTGCTCCACTACTACGTTCCCATCTAGCTCTTCTCAGTGACAAGGATCCTTCCCTCGCGCAGTTCCCGTTATTCACCTAGTTCCCCTCAGTCACCTGGTTCCCCTCTGTCACCAATCACTACCCTTCCTAATCTGCCAACCTTTCACAAGTTGCATGAATCTCTCATCGAGCAGTGCTTCCCTAAATATCTCCCAAAGGTGAGTCAGTCTACAACCAACGGTGAGTCTAGAACCAATGGCAAGTCAAGAACCAATGGCAAGTCTAAAACCAATGGCAAGTCTAGAACCAATGGCAAGTCTAGAACCAATGGCAGGTCTAGAACCAATGGTAAGTCTAGAACCAATGGCAGGTCTAGAACCAATGGCAGGTCTAGAACCAATGGCAAGTCTAGAACCAATGGTAAGTCAAGAACCAATGGCAAGTCTAGAACAAATGGTAAGTCTAGAACCAATGGCAGGTTTGGAACCAATGGTAAGTCTAGAACCAATAACAGGTCTAGAACCAATGGTAAGGCTAGAACCAATGGCAAGTCTAGAACCAATAGTAAGTCCAGAAGCAATGGCAAGTCCAGAAGCAATGGCAAGTCAAGAACCAATGGCAAGTCTAGAACCAATTGCAAGTCTAGAACCAATGGCAGGTCTAGAACCAATGGTAAGGCTAGAACCAATGGTAAGCCTAGAACCAATGGCAAGACTAAAAACAATGGTAAGTCTAGAACCAATGGCAGGTCTAGAACCAATGGTAAGCCTAGAACCAATGATAAGTCTGGAACCAATGTCAAGTCTAGAACCTATGGTAAAGCTAGAACCAATGGCAAGTCTAGAACCAATGGTAAGGCCAGAACCAATGGAAAGTCAAGAACCAATGGCAAGTCTAGAACCAATGGTAAGGCTAGAACCAATGGCAAGTCTAGAACCAATGGCAAGTCTACAACGAATGGTAAGGCTAGAACCAATTGCAAATTTAGAATGAATGGTAAGACTAGAACCAATGGTAAGGCTACAACCAATGATAAGTATAAAACCAATGGCAAGTCTAGAACCAATGGTAAGTCTAGAACCAATGGCAGGTCCAGAACCAATGGTAAGACTAGAACCAATGGTAAGCCTAGAATCAAAGATAAGTCTAGAACCAATGGCAAGTCTAAAACCTATGGCAAGTCTAGAACCAATGATAATTCTAGAACCAATGGCAGGCCTAGAACCAATGGTAAGGCTAGAACCAATGGTAAGCCTAGAACCAACGATAAGTCTAGAACTTATGGTAAGTCTAGAACCAATGGCAAGTCTAGAATCAATGGTAAGTCTAGAACCAATGGCAAGTCTAGAACCTATGGTAAGGCTAGAACCACTGGTAAGCCTAGAACCAATGATAAGTCTAGAACCAATGGCAAGTCTTGAACCTATGATAAGGCTAGAACCAATGGCAAGTCTAGAACCAAGGGTAAGACTAGAACCAATGGCAAGTCAAGAACCAATGGCAAGTCTAGAACCAATTGTAAGTCTAGAACCAATGGCAAATCTAGAACAAATGGTAAGGCTAGAACCAATGGCAAGTCTAGAACCAATGGCAAGTCAAGAACCAATGGTAAGGCTAGAACCAATGGCAAGTCTAGAACCAATGGTAAGTCTAGAACCAATGGCAAGTCTAGAACCAATGGTAAGGCTAGAACCAACGGTAAGCCTAGAACCAATGATAAGTCTAGAACCAATGGGAAGTCTAGAACCTATGGTAAGGCTAGAACCAATGGCCAGTGTAGAACCAATGGTAAGGCTAGAACCAATGGCAAGTCAAGAACCAAAGGCAACTCTAGAACCAATGGTAAGTCTAGATCCAATGGCAAGTCTAGAACCAATGGTAAGGCTAGAACCAATGGCAAGTCTAGAACCAATGGTAAGTCTAGAACCAAAGGCAAGTCTAGAACCAATGGTAAGTCTAGTACCAATGGCAAGTCTATAACCAATGGTAAAGCTGGAATCAATGGTAAGGCTACAACATATGGTAATTCTAGTACCAATGGCAAGTCTAGAACCAATGGTAAGTCTAGAACCAATGGTAAGTCTAGAACCAAGGGTAAGGCTAGAACCAATGGTAAGTCTAGAACCAATGGTAAGGCTAGAACCAAAGGCAAGTTTAGAAGCAATGGCAAGTCTAGAACCAATGGTAAGTCTAGAAGCAATGGCAAGTCTAGAACCAATGGTAAGGCTAGAACCAATGGCAAGTCTAGAACCAATGGCAAGTCTAGAACCAATGGTAAGGCCAGAACCAATGGTAAGCCTAGAACCAATGATAAGTCTAGAACCAATGGCAAGTCTAGAACCTATGGTAAGGCTAGAAACAATGGCAAGTCTAAAACCAATGGTAAGGCTAGAACCAATGGCAAGTCTAGAACCAATGGTAAATCTAGAACCAATGGCAAGTCTAGAACCAATGGTAAGTCTGGAACCAATGGTAAGGCTAGAACCAATGGTAAGGCTACAACGTATGGTACGTTTAGAACCAATGGCAAGTCTAGAATCAATGGTAAGGCTAGAACCAATGGCAAGTCTAGAACCAATGGTAAGGCTAGAACCAATGGCAAGTCTAGAACCAATGGTAAGTCTAGAACCAATGGCAAGTCTAGAACCAATGGCAAGGCTAGAACCAATGATTAGGCTAGAACCAATAATAAGGCTAGAACCAATAATAAGGCTAGAACCAATGGTAAGTCTATAACTAATGGCAAGTCTAGAATCAATGGTAAGTCTAGAGCCAATGGTAAATCTAGAACCAATGGCAAGTCTAGAACCAATTGCAAGTCTAGAACCAATGTTAAGGCTAGAACCAATGGTAAGGCTAGAACCATTGGCTAAACTATAACCACTGGTTAAGCTAGAATTAATGTTAAAGAAGAACCAATCAATTTTCTTTTATAACTGACTGCAAATCAGTCAGAAAGATACCACTGCATTTAACTAAGGGAAATGACAAGTCTAACAAGAGCCTTTTTAACCAATTAACTACTCGTTAAAATTCTTTTCCAATCTTATTAATCTCAGTTTTTTGAGTTTTTTAAAACTATTCTAAAAATACTTGTATGACAATAAAAAAAAAATTGCTTTAGAAGTATACTTCATCCATTAATATCACTTTTATGATGTAAAGAAATTCTGTAGATGCTTTAGCACAATGTGCTTAAAGGATTGGGAATAAGACCTGTTTAAAGAGAATTGCCACTGCACATGTCAAATTGTTTACTTTACCTTCACTCAACTATTGATTACTAATCATTATTGTTTTAACTTATTTCTGTTATACTCAATATGATTCACAGAAATATTTTTCACAACAGCAAAATTATAAGAATCTGTAAAATTACCAGCCACAACTATCTGGTGCAGTGTTGTCAAGGTCTCCACTTTTGTTAAACACACTTTCTCCTGCCACCTCATCTTGGTCAACTTTCCATGATGGTATAGCTACCGTTCATAAAATTGCTCTCTACATGACATGAAGACAAATCATCATCATCAAGTAATTTAGAATCACCTGCCTGCTCCTCAAAATCTTGCAAAAAGCCACTAAATTTCTTTCTGAGAAAACTCACAAAAATGTACAGTCATTGGCAAGGCTAGAGGATGACTAACTGTAAGGAGAAATTATTGTGCAATGCCTCCTCAGCAATCATCCATGCTTGGTAGGAAACCCTGAAATAGAGGCCCACATCTCAATGCATATTTATCCTCTAGAGGTGTTGCCCAGTTTGGGTAAATATCTATGTAGGGGAATTAAGATGTTAAGCAATATCCTCAAACTTGCTGTTTTCCATAGGTTTGTTCTAAGCAAATCAGAGTTCATCTAAGTATTCACAAGGTTAAATCTTTCATTTAGTTTAATAATATACCTGCACGGACAGCTTTAATATCTTCACCATCTGATACGGCAAAATTTATTTTAACCAAAGTACAGATGTAAAGTATATAATTCCCACTAGACTATGTATTGGTCAAAAGATTCACCATTAAATTATGATGACCTACATCAGATAAAGTACAAAAATTATAAGTAAGAAAGCACTTTTAATCAGCTTAAATGGACTTACATGACTGAGCTCCTTTGTGCCAACCTCCAACCTGGTGCTCGTAGGGAATTAGGACACTCATGCTGACAATCTTGTCTACCATAACCAAATGTTACCTGCATGCACCTGCAGCAATAATTAACAATGAGAGAAATAGCAAAGGCATGACAAGTGAATATTACCTACTCTTAGGGGATAAGGGAGGGAAAGATAAGACATACACACACATTCAAACTCGGCAACATGAGCATAAAGTGCTCTCCCAGTAAAAAAAATTAGTGATCAAACACCCGCTGGAAAATGAGCGAAGCCGAAGAAAGAATAACAATATGCATTATTAGAGATAACACAATCATTAGAGGCTACAGAAATGATGGACTCAATTACTGTAAGGTAGAAAAAAAAATGAAAGTAGAAGCATTAATGGATATAATCAAGACATGAAGGGTTTCACCAGTTATGGTTACATATCATCTGGAGGCATCATGCCAAGAACTTAGACAGGATAAGAAGCTTAAAAATAAAGTGAAATTCAGGAAGGTAGTCATTACATGTAACAGACCCAGCGAAGGGAAGGGAAGGGAAGGAGAAAAGTAATAAATATAGTCAGAAGGCAAAAAATGGGAGACAAGAAATGAAGCGAAAAGACAGAACAGCTCCACCAGTGCTGCAGAGAAGTCAAGAATGTTAAGTGAGGGACATTCTACACTGTAAGTAATGTAAACAACAGCAGAGGACAAGAAGTTAATGGTAAAGAGCCAGAATTCAAGAATCAAATTAGGGAAAATGAATCTGATATTGCTGGAGTCATGGAAACAAAATTCATTAAAGAGATAAGATCTCAACCATTCTACTCAGATGGATACATGACAGCGAGAATGAAAAGAAAGGACTAAGGAGAAGGATTGGCCTTCCTAATATAAAACAGTTTTAAGTTTCAGAAAATACTGGAACAGTAGATGGTCCTTTCAAATGATACATAATAGGGTCCATTCAAATGATAAATAATAGGAAGAGAAAATAAGAAAGAAGTGTCGAGCAGAGAATTTTAATTAAATGGAGCATATATTTACACATTGAGAATAAAGAATGAACAATCAGGATGGTTTTGGAAGCAGTAAAGCTTTCACTTCTCAGAGGTGGTAAAGTACTAATACTGGAGGATTTCAAATAAAGAGATTGACAAGGGGGAATCTGGATTTAAACAAGAAAGAGAATCTTGGAGACACAAGTTCTTAAACATGTATGCAAGAAAATTTCATATACCAGCATGTAACTGGGTTTAGGCTTTTATGCTGTTCATGAGCTCTACAAAGGATGTGCTGATAAAGCCTAAAAGTATCATACATTGACAGGGACACCCACCCCAAACAAAAGTGAGAAAAAGCACCAACAAATAAGACTTGGTGAAGCTACTGACAGGGTTAAAATGCAAATCACCAAGTTACCAGCTATGTTGTGCATTTAGAGCCAAGCCAGTTCTCTAGTCTAACCATTAGGAAGTTGGATGACTTCTAATTGACTGGTTAACCAAGGAATACCTGGTGAACCCTAACTCCAGCTCCATTATTATAACAGTCTTTAGACAGTATTCTGACATTACATTTCAGCCACCAAAGACCGACATTTGTACAATGTGTGACAACTCTGATACATCAATAGCAAGACACAGTGGTAATCAGGAGAGGGTTGCAGAACTTTAGAAGAAAATGGAAGACCACAAAGACCTTGCCAGTTAATCCTGGAACAAATAAAATCTTTTGCCAGGTATGATGACCCTGATGTTCGAACAACATGCATCGATCCGCAACAAATCCTGCCAACACCAAAGCTGTCATCCATTGTTGCTAATTATAAGCACAAACTGTTGATCTATGGATCCACAGCATAAAGAAATCAAATCAGTATAGTACTTATGGGGATGAGGTCACAACAAAAAGGGGTTTGGGGGAGACAACAAAAAGGGGTTTGGGGGAGACAGCAAGTTCTTTAAAGCACTGGAATGAAACAGTATGCTAGAAGTGATTTTGGTATATTAGTAGTCTTTTAGGATAAATATACCGGACACAAAAAAAAATTATTCATGGTTTTAAAGAATCTCCACATTACCTTCTTGTCCCATGAATACCTTATATCCTTATGAGGCTCCTTCACCAATCAGGGAGCTGGCCAGGATCGAGACCACAGGTCATAAAATGTTGTGATGGCATATGTGCATCTGAGTTCAGAAAGTGCAGGGCAATTGAACAGAAGGTGCTCAGCGTCTTCTTTATGGTAGCTGTACTGTGGGCATGACAGGTCTTAAGGTTTGTTGAAATGGTTTTTGTGGTGTTGTAGTGATGGGTGATGTCCAATGTGCAAGCTGGAGAGAGTAACTTGTGTTTGTCTGGGGAGCATGCTTTCTGATGGGTGTCTGTCTAGAGAGTTGGAGTTTAAAACTGACTTGGAAGGTCAACTGTTTAATGTTTCTAGAGTTATTTCAGTGTGTATGTGTTTTGTCAGTGATATGTTTGTTAGGGGTGGGAGGATCTATGAATAGAAGTTACTGAAGTGTGTGGCATGGGTAAGCTTTTTAACTCTACATGTGGGTTGGCAGTTATCATTAGTATGGTTAGGGTGGGAGGGATTTAGTGCTATTGCATAGAAATGAGTGCTGAGCATGTAAGGTGGGACTGTACTGGGAGGATCTTTGTTTCACTTTGAAGGAGTTACATGTTTGTATTAGCTAGGCTGCAATTCCATGAACTGCATTACAAGACCACAGTTCACTGAAAGTGTCTTTCTGATTTCTGGAAATGTGTACATGGCACATAAAAAGGTCTTTTGAAAAAAAAAAAAAATCTGAGGAGCTAGTGCCACAGCAATGACCTTAGACTAGTGTAATATCTGCAATGCAGTGGTCAATTATCAAAATGTGGTGCACATTGCACAAAGTGACTTCCTTGATTAAGATACACAGAAAATAGTTGGTAAAAATTGTATCAAGAAGCATGTTTAAAGATGTAAGGAAAAATATTCTTCAACTGAATAACAGAGGTTATCTAACCAAAAGTGACTCCATGGATTATAAAAGCAATATTCATAAGATTAAAATGAAGCCTGCTAAGTGAGCATTTCACATTCAAAAGCATGATGTATGTCAAGCTGAGCTTCAACCCAAGTATGAAGGACAACTGACAGATAAAAACTGAAATTAAAAGACCTACAAGATCTGTCAGGTTTATAATGCCTTCCTCTAAAGCAGAAGTCCACTGTGACATTTTCCAAAAGCAAAGGGAATCTGGTCTCATCACTCAAGTAGGCCCAAGTGCTACTCAAAAAGGAAAACAATGAAAAACTTCTTAATAACCTTCATTGAATTATGTTTCTGTGTGCCCTGCATTTAAGTTCCATATTGTGAAAAAGTATTTGTGTAAAAGTAAAAGACAGTGATATGACAGAGATGAAATTATAATACTAATCAACAAATTCTAAGTGAAAGTTTAAACTACCACCACTATGAACAAAGCCCAAGGATTGACCACAAAGCCATGTAATAACCTTAAAACCACAGATAGATTTGTGTGTAGCATTTATGGATCTGGATAAGGCATATGATAAGGTTGACAAAGAGGTTTTGTGGAAGGTCATAAGAATATATGGTATGGGAGGTAAACTGATGGAAGCAGTGCAAAGTTTTTATCAAGGGTTTAAGGCATATGTACAAGTAGGAAAAGAGGAGAGTGATTGATTTCAGTGTAGGTCGGTCTGCGTCAGGGGTGTGTGATGTCCCCATGGTTGTTTAATTTGTTTATGGCTGGGATGGTTAGGGAGGTAAATGCAAGAGTTTTGGAGAGAGGGGCGAGTATGCAGTCTGTTGGGGATGAGAGGGCCT
>JAYMFT010051601.1:0-23461 GCA_038088735.1 Panulirus argus
TAGCGCCAGGAAACAGACGAAGAAAAAATACCCCATCCCCCCGCATGCACACATATATACATACATGCACACACATGCACCACACACATATATATACATATATATATATATATAAAAGGGATGAAATGATGGTATTTATAGGAGACGAAGGAAGAAGTGAAATAAAATTCTTGAAGGTACGGTCCCATGCAGGAGAGAGGGAGTATATGGCATTAGAAAAATAAATGAAGAGAAAAAAGGGGGAACATTAAATGAAAGGAAAAAAATATATGCAAAAGAATGCATTCAACTTAGTAATACAGACTGGACAGAAAGATACACATGACACTATCTGCATGTTAGTGTTGATGCAAGATTCACGCACACGACACATGGTTCAAAGGTGCCAACCATGATAAATCTTTGTACACAGGAGCTACAGTTGTCTGCATGAGCACCAGCAGATTCATGAGTGTGTATACGAAAAAAAGTTTGCCTGTACTTCGAAATGACAGGCAAACCTGTACACATACGTACGTATACATATGAACGTGTATAGATGTAATTCAATGGACTAGTTCTCACGTACAGGCTGCTTAAATATGATCGTCTATACCGTAATGGTATGCAGGCTTTTTTCATGTCACATCCCGGTTCTCGCCACGAGAAAAACCAGCGAGTACCAAACCAGTATAACCCGCCATAACTATCCAGCTGCGGTACGGTGCCCTTGGGGTCAGAGGTCACCCTAGGGATCACGGAGGCAGAGGTCTCGACGCTCTAAATGTTTCCTAATTATGTACAAAGCCCCCGTAATTACGAGCCGCTAATACTGAGAATATTGTTAAAATATATGTTTACCAGGTACACAATAAGGTTGGTATATACGACACGGTCACGACACGGAGCACCTACCGCTCCGTCGGATGTAGGGCGTCGCGTTGTGTGTGTCCTTCATAGGACGGGAGAGACTAGCTCTTTCGTCTGTCCCCCGACGCGGCTCTCGCGCTCGACTTGGTGCGTCGGGTACTCTCCTCCGTCAGCGGTTCTTGTAGCATCTTCGTGTGGTTCTCATGACCAGGAAGAACCAAAAACTACAAGGGTTGTTCCATGGACCACTTGTGTGATAGCCTGAGGTGCTGTGTCTAGTTATCTGGGAGTGAAATACGAATGGCTGGAAATACTACATCGATCCTCGCGACGCGTTCCAGCCCGGGATCCAATGTCGGAATTTGGGCTGGAAGGCGAACGCTCTACCGACAATGCTACCGTGGTGGGGTCAAACGCTGGAAATACTGTTTTGGAAAATATTAAGTTCCAAATGCGTGGCGTTTCTCAGCATAAAAAAAAACACAAACTATTTTCTTTTCGTCTGGGTACCGTGACAATCTTTCTGCAGGTCTTGAGAGGTACTGTGTGACACATGCTTCGCTTCAAGTTCAAAGGGCGTCCTTGGGTAGATTGAGAGACCGTACAGCGACATAACAAGGAATGAATAGAATAGATAGTGGGGCTCAGCAACAGCAGATAGATAGTGTTTACCGTAGAGGACAGCAGCGAGACAAAACAGAGTATGTGACGACAGGACTGATGGATTCAACATATCCAACAGGTTACTGAAACAGATGCAAAGCCTTGCGGGAGTTCAGTGCTGAAGCGAACAGAAAAAAAGATTCAGTTAAAAAAAAAAATCCATAAATTCAGGAAAACATGAATGACGGTTAATGGCAGAGAAGGGAAATGGCAGGCTAAATTTAAGTTTTCATGTAACAACAGAAAGTAATTAAGTTAGCTGGAAGGTGAAAACCACCCACCCACACACACACACACACACACACTACACACAAACTTCTGTATGCAGACAAAAATATACAGAGGTTGAAAAGGTTGTACTGTACAAATATGTGATTACAAATAGGCAATTTACACTCACAAAAAAAAAAAAAGCGATACGACTAAATTAAACCAAATTTAAACTCTCAAATAAACTTAAAGTTGATGTATATCAGTCATCTATGATAATCGAACCGCCTTCGGGGAGAAGCGCACCAGTTTTGGCACTGTCAAAAGTAGCGTTCTCTCTTCAGTGTTTCTTCTTCTGTCAGCCGTAAATAAAAACAGCTTTTCAGTACAAAACGTCCGTTTATAAAGGACTTAAAACAAGAAATTTCTAAAACTAAGAATCCAACTAATTACTCGAGTCCAGACCAAACACGTAATTAGATTCAAACATTTCACACTACCAAACACTTACGTCATTCAGATTAGCCGGTTTTGTCATACTGATAAGCGGGTTTTGCCAATCTGATACGAGATATTCGCTATGCCAGCATACCACGCTTGATAGGACTCTACTACATTCCTTGTAATTTAAGCTTAAGATGCAAATCTATGGCATTAAATTAATGGAACGACCATTTACAGGGTGAGAAAAGGGGCTTCCGAGAGATTACGGGAGCCCTGGTTTCGCCTTGTTACACAACAGCGTTTCCAAGTCCGCCTTACTTTATCATCGTTAATTGTAGGGGGACACACGCGGCGTAGGCCTCCAGTGAACAATTACGACGTAAATCATGCGTGGGGGCCACGGAGATTACGGGTCTGTGGTGGGACTCCTGAAGCCAAGGTATGCTTACTCCTTAGAACGGAGCTGAGTTGTGATTCCAGTTCACTAGCTTAAAGGAAAAAAAAAAAATAATCGTCTCTATATTTACCTTGTCTGTCTCCCTATTCATTTTTCTATCTAGTCAATCTGCCTGTCAAAGAGATAAGTCGGTCTGTCTATCAGTTATATCTATAAAGGTACATTATCTATAATGCCATTGTCACTCACATTCAGTCTCTCGGATGTTTTATATGTATCTTTCTATCGTCCCACCGTTCCATCTGTCTATCATTTCTATCATAACTATAATGAAAAAGCGACCGGACGAACCACACTACTGGAAACCTCCATCAACCACCTTTCCATAACTGTCTGGAATTCCTAGAAAAATGTTCGATCGAACCACCACTCGAAACATCAATCGCTGTTACAGATGGTTGTTTCACAAGAAGATTGCCTGAAGCACTATCACGGCGTTCGAATCATTGGTTCAACAGGTTGCAGCAAAACAACGACACCTTGGGCAGCAGTATAGCCTCGAAACATAACGAGCAAAGCTCGAACACTTATTTAAAACATTAATCCCCAGTTCAGCAGGCTGTTATCAAATCGGGGACACTTAGGCGTTACTACAGGCCTGCAATGTACATACAGTGAATTCAGGAAATAATAATCAACAGCAAACGATCTGAAAAGATCCTGAAGCTTGATCGATGCGATCAAAGTGGGAATGTGATTAGCTCGTGTATGGCATAAGTATGAAAGCTTATGACTTAGTTTAGCTCTTCGACCATATATGGGCTGTCTGAGTGAACTGGGAAGTTATACGCATCTAATCCATTCCCGAGTACAGAACTTCATCAAACAATAGAATAAAATAAACATAAAACAATAATAACCTTAATGAGTATCCTAGCTTATTCCTGCAATTTTCGGGAAACTTTTATTAACTCCATGGAGGTCATTTTCACACCTCATGCCTCAGAGTTGATAAAATAGTAATTATAATAATAATAATAATAATAATAATAATAATAATAATAATAATAATAATATAATAAAGATAATGAAACCTCCGACTCAAGCTAAGGAAAAACCAATTGAAATGTACTCGCTGCCAACTATCAATCCTCCCGGGCGATGAAAACACACCTCGTAAGGGGTCGATTGAGGGCATTTGTCTCCATGATTTAACACCGCTGTCCATCATGACCTCTTAAAAGCTGATAATGATCGGTTGAGAACTTGACAGATAAGGAGGGAGGGATCCGTCAACCTTGATAACAGTGGGCACCCGGGTAATCGCGTCCGGGCCACAGGAAACTGCGGTCTGCCATTTCGCACTTAACGTGCCAGTACGATACTGGCGTCGTTATATAAGACAGGAGCCGACAGTGAGTACGTAATGCCGGTTAAATCTAAGGGGGGGGGCGGAGGGAGGGAGACACAGGACGATCAAAGTCGACGATGCAAAAGCTGGAAACTAAATGCACGAGTCCTTATCATCGAGGATCCACTGGGCACACAACGCCTTGCGAATTCGAAACTCCCACGGAAAAAAAAGAAAAAAAATGGGGCGAAGGTTTTAAGAGTCCGACACTTTGCAGCCTTCCCGGGCTCCTTCCCAAGGCGACAAGGAGCAGCTGTCCCCCCCTATAATGGAAGCCCAAGTACTGTGTTTAATCTCGAGTCGCCAGAATTTATGGGGATAGGTGGGAGGAGGAGGAGCAGACAAAGTGCTCTGGTCTAGAGGGGAGGCGGGAGGCCCGGAGGATGGGGATGAAATGGGGTTTTGTCGCCGAGAGAGAGAGAGAAAGAGAGAGAGAGAGAGAGAGAGAGAGAGAGAGAGAGAGAGAGGGGGGGGGGGAAGGACGAGAAAGAAAAGGGGGAGTGGGAGGATTAAATGGCTGCGGCGACAGAGGAAAACCGCAGTCTTCTTCGCTGGGATATTAAGACAATTTCCTGTACCCGATGGAGGAGGCACAGGTGTCGTGGCGCTAACAGAGTGTGCCCTTCAGCCTTTCCAGATCCTGTAAGGTAAGAATGATACCATATCTAACGTGGCATCAGTTCGAATAAGACTGTGAAACACCGTGGATGTTTTACGACGCACTGAAGGTGTTTGTGGCGATACACCATGGGGGCAGGCAGCAGGAGACGCCAGGAGAACCGGGGGATACCAGCGTTATCATGAGGTACCAAGGGCTCTAAGAGACACCATGATGAGATACCAGGGGCATTCAAAGACACCTAGAATATCACGGGATACCAAGGGCACTAGGAGACACCAGGAGCACCAAAAAACAACAGGAACACCAGCAGACACTACAGGACACCAAGAACACTAGAAGACACTACAGGACACCAGGAAGACCAAGCAACTACACAACCGAAGACTTTGATAGCCACATGTCAGACGATTCAGCAGCGTTGTGGGAGGTGGTTAGCAACAGATCTGAATGTTTCTGTAGCCTATGAATGTATAACTAGCGTAATACGCACAGATGAGATGGGGCCTCATGACAAGAGAACACCCTTCCCGAACAGTACATTTACGCATTTGTAAGTAGGTACTTACAAACGCAAATATACATATACAAATGCAAACACTCATGCACAGAAGCATACCTATAAACAAGCAGTGAGTAACACACAAACATATAGAAAAACAGACACGTACAAACATACGAACGGAACGTGTTCCTCTCAACTTCAAAGAGGAGAGTAATGTATCACCGTCACAAATGGATTAACAAAAGATAGGTTCTTTATCGAGTGCGAAATTATTTAACATCCCGTACATGTTTATGATACAGAGTTCCTGGTAAAATACCTGTGTATGAGGTAAGATTACCCGGGATGAGACACCTTTCTCGGAAGTCGGAAGACCTCTATATTGTTTGAGGAGAGAGACACACGCACAAAAAAGGGTCCCCCCTCTGAATGCACAGGAAAACATAACGCAGCATTTATTTCGTTCGAGGGCAAACAAAAAGTGTTTAAAGTGTTTAAGGGTCACCCGGACTCACCTCTGACCATAGCTGCAGGACCCACGACCATAATGGGTCATTTCAGGAGGGTTTAGGTATGCCAATTAACGCCTATCCGTAGGGTATGTAGGACTTAGTTTTGGGAGAAATACACGATTCTAAACTATCACTGTGTTTTGACTATCTGGACGTGATCGTTTGTATCTGTACTTGATCGTACCTACGTGATCCTACCTATTTCCATCCAGCCAATTAACTTAATGGTAGAAAACTCGTCAGAGAGAAGCCAATAAACCGCCTATTCGTGGCCTTTACCTAGGAATACTCGCAGAGTAAATGGTACACAGCAACACAAGACGTAAGATCTGTTTTGAAAACTGAACCTTCGGGAATATACGACAGCGCTGGGTATTATGACGTTTGTAATCGATAATGAGCACTGAAGAATCCCATTACGTCGTCTAAACAGCAAGGTAACGGAAGGATACAGTTACGAAGTCTAACATCAAGGTAATGTAAGGGTAACGCACGTCGTCTAACAGCAAAGTGACATAAGAGAACTCGCTCCGGATTAATGGTGTCCTGTGTAACTGTGTGATCGACTGAAAGCATACACCGGGCATTTCAGGTTTCCCAAATGTGCCGGGGATCTGATTGGGACTCGTGGACACAGGACCAGAGTGTCCCTAAAATGGCGAATGAATTTATAAACACAAAATACGCGTTGAATTCAACTACTATGGTATAATGTAGGATTTTAGAATACAGCATTTTACCGCGTGACTGTGAGGTCTAATGCTATAGTAAGGAGCATAGCTATATCATGGCTATACGTAACTATGTTCTAGATAATTATCTAATAAAGATATAGTGCCTAGTAATATAATAACAACATACATAGTTCCTGTGATGAAAGAAAACCACACAGTTTATGAAAGCAGAGAGAGAGGGAGAGCACAATCCTATGCAACACACATCAACACAAATAGGTTCCATAAGATATACAGAATGAAACAGGTGTACCAGACTATTACAAATATTACTTAAACAAAATTTAATTGTTTCTACAGATATACAGAAATAGAAAGAAGGGTGATGACTCCCGTGGGTATGTGAAAGACAAGAAATAGAGCTAATAAATACCAGAAGAACATAACAATGCCTCAGAGGCTCTGAGATGAGCATCGATGCATCCGGTAAACAAGGTGTGCAAAAACACACACACGAGACATGGCCCCCAGTAAATGCGAGAGGAACGTCATATCCGGACGCTCCTGGAAAAACAGATGTCACAGTAAATCTCCTAAACGGCTCTAACTGCATGAAATTACTAGCGGGTCTCCGGCGTTCATAAAAACTGTCTCATCCTGTGTGTAGGTCTTCAGTATATTGCCTTGCGGTCTAGGAGATAAAAATGCTAACGTCCTTTGCTAGAATTCTAGGCTGCCATTAGGGTGTATTTGGAAAATTATTTCAGATCAAAATTAGAATCAATTTTATAAACTGGGATTTGGGATAACTCCCTACCTAGTGCCTGGGATTTGGGATATCTTCCCAACCTGGTGCCTGGGATTTGGGATAACTCCCTACCAGGTGTCTTGGATTTGGGATAACTCCCTACCTGGTGCCTGGTATCTTGGATAACTCTCTACCTGGTGCCTAAGATTTGGGATAACTCCCTACCTGGTGCCTGGGATTTGGGATAGCTACCCAACCTGGTCTACCTGGTGCCTGGGATTTGGGATAGCTACCCAACCTGGTATCTGATATTCATTTTCACAAAACATATATCCTCTTATTGTTTACAAACGACTGATGAATAACGTAGATGCCGCCTGCTCCACCCTCACAGCTGTGTGGAGAAAGGTGTTTTCGTCCACTAAACTCTGACAGCTTGGTGGAGGAGAGTGGATGTTTAGCCTTCTCCACTCACATCAAGATGAAAGTGTCGTTCGTTCCACTTCCACCATCAGATGGAGAGAAGGGGGAATGGGCTTTCCGTTTCCTCCGCCGTCACAGCTGGGTGGAGGAGACCACCTTTAACCCTCTCTGAGTGGAAGGATCAAGCTGGGTCGATGAGACCACCTCCCATCCACCTCTATCTCTGGGTGGAGGGACGAAGAAACCCACCCCCCCCTCACGACAGTGTGGATGAAGGCCACCCCACCACCTACTCCACCGGACGCCCAGGACCAAAGTCCACATTCGCAACAACAGCAATAAATGTTCTAATTTCGCCCGGGGGTCCACAACACAACTCTCCCATTCCTCCGGCAATTCGTGAACCCGATAAATCGCCGTTCCACACACTCGGAAAACTTCCACCCCTCCTCCCTCCAGTACCAGAGACAAACCAGCGGGTCATAAAATCACCAATGATTAGGTTCCTTTGTCGATCCAAAACAACCCCCCGGGAGAATTACCCCCAGCGAGACCCAAGGTCAGAGACGAGGCGAGCTGTCAGGCGGGCGGCGCGGTGCGGCGAGGGGAGGAGGGGAGGGCGGACGGGCAACAACGCGGGTTGTGTAATGACCGTTTAACTTACTCACCGTCCCATGCTACCTCAGGCGATGGGTAACAGGTGCTGCTGCAAGGCCTGCGGGGAGATGGGGAGAAGGGAGGAGGAGGAGGAGATGGGCAAGAGGTAGGACACACACACACACACACACACACACACACACACACACACATTATCACTACCTCTTGCCACACTTACTGTCCTTTTTTCTTTATGCTGTCACATCTATGGAATTTCTTTCTTTAGTTTATTTTCTCTATCTTTCTTAGGCTCGCTATTCTTACCACTTCCCCTGCCTCCCTGAACTCTCAGAACTACCGTCGCCTCGCTAACTGCCGCTCGTACAACCTAGTCGCAACGTCCGCTCCTCCTTCTCCTTCTGCCGCCATAACCGTCGATGCTGACACCACGGATCTTGCACCCATTGCCACAAATCACTACCGCTGCTGCTGCTGCTTCTCAACCCCCTGGTAACATTGACATCGCTACTCCCACCACTACCATCAAACCCCAAGGGACAGTCCTATTACACCAATGTCACCACCATTATCAGCCCCCTTGTAAGACTGCCATCACTTTTACCAGTACTACCATCAACCCCTGGGACTACTTTCACCACTGCCACCACTTACATAAACCCCCACCCACCCCCACCACCGTAACACTATTATTACCATTGCAAGCGATAGTATCAACCCCTAATGACACTGCTACCACCACTTCATTCAGTATATAAGTAACACTTAACACCACTGTTAGCATTAGCACTTGGACACCATCACGAGATATCGGTGTCAATACTTCTTGGGAACTTATCATCCTCCAGTGGACAACCTTTGTCCTTCACCATCAGGTCTCCCGTTAACGGTCCTTCCCACGTACTGCACTGTCCCTCCAGCGGATAACCAATTCATGAACCATCTGGCCCTTCCTCCTGCTTCTTAAACTATCATCACAACGGCATAATCACCATTACTTAGAACTGAAACTTCTGCTGGTGCTATATCACTACCCAGAACATCAACAACTAACTACCACTGCAACCGCTGTAAACCACTGCTATTGTTTCCGGTAACACACCCAGAATTACTACCATCAACCAACCGGTAACAGACCTTTACATACCTAGAGAGCTAAGATGCTGAGGCGATAGATGTATCACAATCAACATAACGAAGAAAGAGGAGCTGAGGTCGAGGAAGAGTATGTAAACTCAATCCACTCTCTATACGAGACGTTCGGAGACAGTCCATGGGAAGGGTATAATAAACCATGGACCCGAAACTTTTTCAGCCGTTTGGATAAAAGTATAGGAAAACATGAAGGGTACAAGCGTATTCGGAACACCACACTAAGTTCGGGTTATCTTACGTAAATCAGAGAACTATAATTCTGTCTTTTTCTGTCAGTGGAGTTATAAATATATCAACTGAGGAAAGAACTTATATTGTAAATAACTGTAAATAACCTCGAGGTCTTTTGGGGTTTCGTATTTTTCCTCAGGCAATGTAAAAGCAATCTCCCTTTAAAAACACCTCTCTGAAACTCAAGTTTCTTCCCTAAAGCACTTAAAGTCAACACGAGTTTCTTCTCTGACACAGTAAACACGAATCATTTTTTCCCCTTAAACACAATATACAAACAAGTTTCTTGACCCCCAACAAACAAAAACAAGTTTCTTGACCTCCTCTCTCTCCCTTTCTCTCTCTCTCCCCGACCACTCTACAAAGAATTCTCCATTCACCACTGCGAACAAGAATTCATTCCCTGGTCCTGTCCTTTAACCACACACACACACACACACACCTCCACCCACGACGCGGGGTAGGTAGGTGGGTGCGCAATGTTGAGACTACGTGCAAAGTTTTTTTCGTTTTTTTTAACGGCACGTGAGGGTACGACACCGTAGCTTAGGCAAGGGTACGGAGAGGTGGAGGTGGTGTAGTAGTACGACACGAGAACTCACCGGGTTACATTGAGCCCCGGTCTCACTGGCCAATTAGATGACTGGTATTCAGTTCACTTAGTTACTGCCTTATGATAACTTAGAAACAGTCGTAGATATTATGCTCTCTCTCTCTCTCTCTCTCTCTCTCTCCCACGATCATGTCTTCAAGAAGGTGGCTCGGAGCTCCTGGCACCGATGCAATAACACAAGGTGGTGGTTACTCCGTACGTGCCAGGTCATATGTAACCGGGAAGCTGATTGGCTGGTGATCGTCACGCTCGCCAGTGTTGCCAGATCCCACGCCACGGAAGCTCCACCCTGACCTAACTTAACCAGAAAGGGGCTCTAAGTCAGGGTTACCGTTTGGTTACGTTCCAATTGTCTTCCACCACTAAAAAAATTTGAAGACAAGATATTCTCTGACGGAAGGACTCCAAATTTCATTCATAATTTCTGATATTTTGAGAGAGAGAGAGAGAGAGAGAGAGAGAGAGAGAGAGAGAGAGAGAGAGAGACAGTGAGATCCTATTTACGAATTGGTACGTACGAAGGGATTTTGCCAGTAGTCTGGGGATAGAGCTGAGCGTAGCGCTCATCACATACTTTGTCTGAATTAATAATACTGTTGTTTGTTGCCATACACAATGCATAGCCGTCAATCTCTGATTCGTCTGAAGCCGTTAAACCTTTAGTCCATTACTTATTCGAAAGCTTCCTTGCTTATTTCATACATTCTTTATCATTTACTTCTCTTGACAGAACATTAAATGGTCTCTCTATCTTTCCCGTTATCATATTTGTTTACGTACTATGTATGTTTTAGCATTTTCCAATTGCTTACTGCAGACTTAATTACCTGTTTCTTGTTTGCATTGGTCGTTTTTAGTTCAAGCACGTTGCCCTTGCCTTCAATTTGTTGCCATACGGGGGGACAGAGAGGGAAAAAAAGAAAACGCTACTAAGAAGTCAAACTAAGGTGAAAAGATAATAAACAAGTTGGACCAAAGACATTAGAATGAGGGGAGGAGGAGGGTCAGCGAACCAGCGTACGGCTGAGGTGGGGGGAGTGTAGCGGGAGGGAACAGCCAGTATGGGCAAAACAACAACAAAACTGAGCCTTAACGATAGCCAGCTGTTTCCCCTCCCCCTCCCTCTCGCATACCCACTCCCCCCCCCACCCCCGATACCCACTCCCCTCACCCCCGATACCCACTTTCCCACCACCCCCGATATCCACTCTCCCCTCCCACTCCTACAGATCCCATCATCTTCACACATCACTAAAAGCCCCTGTACCCAAGTCATAAAATCTTAACGAAAGGTTCAGAGCCTCATCATTATACAATATGTACTGCAATGCATTACTATGTTCTTCGACAACGATTGCATGTCGTCATAAAAACTTACCATGACCTGTTAAGTGAGGGATCCTGGCCATACTCACCCTGTATCTACAGTTATTGACTATAATATAATCCTATCGGTGACAAATCTAACCTCTTTTAAGTGATAAACTCTGTAACTTAACAAAAAAATTTTGGGCGAACACCCCCCCACCCCCCATAAAAAACAGATGTGAACTTAAATCTTCCTTCCAATATGAACTTCAGACATTTTGAAAAGTTGACGAGAGAGAGAGAGAGAGAGAGAGAGATGAGCCAACCGAAGCTGTTGTTCAAAAGTTAACGATTAAGCTGACAATGTTAAATTCGATGACTGAATAATAATTCACTGACACAGATCAACGACAGATCTGATGGACAAAGCCTGAGAGAGAGTTTGTCTCCAGGATTACGAATTACTGTCTGACTGGGTCTGTTTGGAACGTCGTCCTTCGACACGTATGTTGTGGCCACACGCCACTCGAGAGGAGAAGGCGTACTGATGAGGACGACTCTCACCATTGCTCCCCCCCCCCTTCTCCCATGAGCACGACCTGTGGACACAGAGAGAGAGAGAGAGAGAGAGAGAGAGTACGATCCAAGAGTCGCACCACAGTCATGCTCTGCGTGGTCGTATCAGTGAGCCTCAAGGATCGTACCGTCGTGCTCACAAAGGGGTCGCGTATTCGTGCGCAGGGGATGGCACCGCACCGTCGTGCTCAAAAGGTTAGAGTACACGACATACCAAAAGTGAAAGCAGACATACACCCCCAGCTGTTTTGACAGATAATGACATAATGTTAACACTCCCATACAAGGCGCGGCGTTACGTCACCCACGCGAGGTGTTGCGCACTGCCATATACGACTCGCTGTACACCATACGGACGTGACCCCGGCACCATACAATGAGCGAAACATTAACGGTTGTCATTAGCGAGCCGCCGCCGCCGCCGCCACCACCGCCCCCCTATAGCATGCGGCAAAATGACTCATTAAGACGTTGCACTCTATACAGCATTGCCTCACGGCGTAATGACGACGCCCTTGAAGACACGTTCTGGAGACTCCATACACTCCTAACGTTTTCTACGCCCGCTGGGTCAAACGGCAACACTCTCACTACAACCAATTGTGTCGTGAGCTAAAGTAGAGAGAAACTAATAGATGAGAAAGTATGACAGAGTTTTAGTCGGGTTTGCCTCACAAAGTATAGTCATGATTCCTCTATCAAGGAATAAAGTATTGAAGCTGAAACTGAATATGTCCACACACGATGAGGTAGCTAGTTCATGAACCATCACACGCCTTCAAACAGTCCATGCACCATTACTCAGCCCACACCACGCTATGTGAACGTCCATACACAATGAAAATTTACATATTACACACACAAACACACACACACACACTATAACACAATCCCCCACGCCATAAAAGGGACCCAACCTCCTCTTCCCTACAAGCAGACAATTACCCCAAGGGACAACAAGGAAATGTTGGACACAACAACGAAGACTAATTAGGGAGAAATTACTCCAGTGCTGACTGTGGCCAGGCCCAGAAGGGAGAGAGAGAGAGGTGGGAGGGAGGGGTGTCCCAGGCAAACTCGTAGATGCTGTTGTGAGAGTGGAAACTGTAGACATCTAAGCTGTGGAAAATGAATCCATTGTACTTTTTCTTCCTCTTGTTAACGGACAGGAATATCAGATGTTAAGATGTTGTTAAAGGGCTGGCGTGAAAAGTCTTTGACCAAAATAATATATGTTGGGATGGGAGGTGCAGATGTGGGTGTAAAGGTTGTAGGAGTGGGAGGAGATGTAGATGGTGCAGGAATAGCAGCTGAGGTAAATGTAGATGGTTCTAGAGTGGGAGTAGACGGTAGATGCAGTAGAATTAGCCGTGCGAGTCGGATAAATGAACTAGAAAACGCAGGAACAACTGTTGTGTGAACGCATGATGCTGTAGAAACTACCGCAGAAGAAGGAGATAAATATAACATACAGGCTGTGGGGTAAGAGCAAGGAGGGGACTGGACCTCAGTGTCTTTTGGGCTATTACTACACACGGCCTTCACTCCCTCCCTCTCCCTCTCTCTCTCCCAGTAGGATTAAACCGGACCTCATTCCTCGCGTCCTGAATGAATGAAAACACTGTTGTGACCTTCAGGTCTATTCAAGGCAATCTCTGAGTTTGCTTTTCATTCAGCCGGTGTGTATGGAGACAGAGCTCTCCTGTCTGTCTTTAAGCCAAAAATAGAAAATAAAAATCAAGATTCAGTGATATACCTCATCAGTGACGACAGAGTCTAATTTAATACCTTGGCGTAATTACGGAAGATGATAATCTTTTTAGCGCGTGTATTGATCAAGAAGTGTTAGATACAGTCCATTAATCTAGAAGGTTAAGACGAGCGTCATTTAATTACTGTTTGTTAATCAAGGTTCAATGTAAGAAAAATAATTTCTCAGCTGGGGCTTAATCATGTATATTAATCGAGGCGTGTTGATTAATCCACAATATCTACAACGCAATAATCAAAGAGTAAAGATGGAGAGCGAGAAATATATGCTGATGAGGTCTCGTTAATGAGGGTTAATTATGATGATTTAAAGCACAGTGATTAAGGAGTGGTCATGAACGTAAAAATATTCAGGCAAATGATGGAGCAATGTCGGGTTGCACTGGCAATGAAATGATCATCAAAGTGTGATTACCGTTACGCTTATACGAGGTTCCTTCGTTGAAATGCATCAAGACCCACTGAAACTGGTTAAGACCCATCGGTGCAAGTGGCCAAGACTTCTTGCGGGTGGAGAGGAAAATCTTACAGATGATCCAAACCAGGTCGCGAGCGGTTTCAGGGCTCCCCACAAGTACGTAGCCAAAAAAGACCCACCATTCTAACCTCCTTGGAGACCTTTCCCCCCAAGCAACAGAGACCGGAACTCCGGGAGATATGCGAGGAGTCACGAGTGTGCGGTGGCGGATACGAGGAGGGAACCCAGGACGACAAGGCCTTGTGAGGGAGGGGAGGCCAGCCACGTCTGCACATGCGGACCCTCCTGATGACCCCTGGTGCCTCCTGCTTGCCCGCTGCTGCAGGACGCGCGGGAGTACTGCCACCCACGTACAGACACCGCCACTGTGCCGGTGCCACACACCCTGGCCTCCAGGATCTACGGTTGGGGGATGATGCCGCTGGGGATGATGACGGTGTTGATGGCGATCCTGACAATGTGGGGGGATGACGCAAGTACTGATGCCAGTGTTGAGGTAGTTGATACCCTCACATCCAACCGTTATATATAAAGACGGTGTTTCCAGCGCAAAGAGGAAAATCATGATGATTCTATGACATCGGTGGTATTAACAACAATATTTGTTACGCAAACGCTAATACAGCGTCTTGAAAATATACGAAATACCTTGTATACTTGTAGCTTATAGAGATATATACTAAACGCAATACACGTAAATCAATGAAAGGAAGGTCCTTGGCTTCCATTGTCTTCACCAACCTTAAATAAACACATGTAATATAGGAAGTTGTGTATTCAGTTTAACTAATTCTCCCCCGGTCATTTCGATAACGTAAAAGTATTATTCAAGTCTACAAAACAAACCACAAAACTAGAATTCTGAGATCTACAATGCAAATAATCTACAAAGCCTGCAGCTACTGTGCGAACGAACTCCTGAGTCTTAAGTCTGAACCCAAGTCCCTGAAATATGACGTTGTTTTTAAATAGAAATATAAGCAATCGTCTCCTTAACCTCTAAATTTCAGTCTTGCAAACGGATCAAAATTTTTGAACACCAGTATGAGTATGGGCATTATCAGGAAGGTGGCGAAGACGGTCTGAGTCTCTGTTGAATAACTTTTCAGAATTCCTAGAACCTCTAAAAAAAAATGTAAGAAGCGAAAACTTTACCACAAAGTGAACACAGGAAGCCTCCGAGCATGATAGCTTTGAAATGAATTCTTTTGTTTGAGTTTTAGAAGAATTCGGAAAGGCATTGGAAAGGTTACAGGGGTAAGAGAGATCTCAGAAAACCTGTTGATCTATTACGAGGTAGAGGACCTGGCAATCTCCGACGAGGGGATCTACTGAACGAGAATAACATTGCACTAAATCATCAACGAATTATAGATGGAGAAAGGATAATTATCCAGGAAATATAGCACTTAGGAACCAAAATCTTCGAAACTAAGCTTATGAGGTGAAGCATAAAGGGAAATATTGGTTACTGAAATCAAGCGAACGGTGTAAAGTGAACATCAAATGCACTCATACGCGAGCTGCCACTGTCGGACAAATACACAGCAACACACTCCACTATCTAGATAATGTAAATACGAGGGGATGGCCAAGCAGGAGGAGTTTGATGCATCTCAGACGACGTTAACAGACAGTGAGAGCCACACTATATCCTACAGGGGAATGAATGGATGAGACACCGCTTGTTCCTTGCTACCGCTGGACAACATCACTCGCTCCTGGGAGGATATTGACCAAACCTGTGCGGTAACGTGAGCACACAGCACAAAGACCCCAATGTACTGTAGCTTTCACTCATCTATGCAGCGAGCTAAAGACACGGCATCGGCAGGTTCACGATACGGTTGCGTCTTGAGGGCAGGCGAGCGCTCCCGGAGCGTTGGGTCATACGACTTTGTATTTGGGGGTCCTTGACGGGGCCTCTTCCAGCCACATGCCTTCATTGTCCGGGACGTGGCGTCACGTCTGGGCATGGCAAGGGGGGGGGGGGTTTGGGGTGCGCTGGGGGAGGGGGAAGGGTGGCATGTGGGAGGAGGGGCAGGAAGTGGGCAGGACTCCACCCTTCCTCCCCCCCCGTTCCGCAGTAATGGGCACGCCGAGGTGGTGGTAGCGGTTGCGGCGGTGGCTGTGGTTGGAATGGCCATTCTGAGAGTAGTAGTAGTGGGGTAGTGGTGATGGTGGAAGATGATGGTGATGGTGGTGGTAGTGGTGGTGATGATGAAGATAGTGACAGTGAGGACAGAAGTGGACTGGTAGTGACTGTGGTGATGGCGGTGACCGTTGTGAAGTGGGTGGTGGCAATGGTTGTTCCTTTCGTGGTACTGCTGGAAGTGACACCAGTGATGGTGGCTATGGTGGCAAAATTCTACTGGTTATGTGGTTACGATGGCAGTGACGTCAGCGGCAGTTGCGCTGGCGTTCGGGGTGGCAGCTGAGGCATTGGCGTTTTGGATTGGTTGCGTTAGCTGTGGTGTGGTGGGCTGGCATCAGTGATTGCTGATGATGATGGTGGTGGTAGTGGCAGTAGTGATTTTAATTGAGATGGTGGTGCCAGCGATGGTGTTATGGTGGTGATAGTAGTGGTGGTGATAGTGGTGGCGTTGATAGGGGGAAATTGGTGGTGATTGCAACTGACGTGATGGCGACGGCGGTGCTGGTCACCGCTGGCGAACTTGAGGCGTGACGCAAAGTACTGATCCACAAGCTTATGCATCAATCACAGACGCAAAGGATTACTTAGTCTAGACAGAGATGTGTTCCTTTCCCGTTCACCCACTGACAGGAAAAATATATCCACAACATACACATGTTCCTTGAATTTATTTACCCGCCTAATATTCCGTGATATCTGTCAATATCAACTGGCAGAGACGTCACTATCATTAATCAACCTTCAAAGGTAATAGAGTTACCCCCAGAGGCAAATGCAAAGGCAATAGCTTCAGTATCTCTGCGGTCATCGATATCCTCAAACTACTTCGCTCCCTTGTTTGTTCATACCCCGATCCTCCTTTCTCGCGAACGCCGTCAGGTGTGCGTAAAAACTCCGTGGCCTGATGCGAGTAGACATCGTAACGCAGGCCTTCACTGCATCAACAGCCCGTCCTTGAAGGGCGGTACGTCACTGTAATGACCCACCCGCCGACGGGTCGTTGGAAGGCAGACCTTTAACTACTCCAAGGGTCACGCGGGTCACAGACAGAAGCCGACGGTAACGACAGCGCCGGTAGTTACGTTCAGTCTCGTGCGACCAAATAAAGAAGATAGAGAGAGAGAGAGGCGTCTGAAGGTGTTATTAACTGAGCAGGGGAGAGCCGAATGCACCTGCTGAAATGATAGATTGTATACAGCAGATCAACTAAGTAATGAAGGGGTAAGAGAGAGGTGTGGTAATCAAAAGAGTGTGGTTGAGAGAGCTGAAGAGGTTGTACTGAAATGCCTTTTACAAATGGACAGATTGAGCGAAGAAAGGTTGACAGAGGATAAATGCGTCAGAAGCGGAGGGAACAAGGAGAACGGGGAGTCCAAACTGGGGGTGGAAAGATGGAGTGGAAAAGATTCTGAGCGATCGGGGTCTGAACATGCATGAGGGTGAAAAGTGTGCACGGGATAGGATGAATTGGGACGATATGGTATACAGGGGTCGACCTGCTGTCAATGGGCTGAACCAGGGAATTTGTAGCGTCCAGGGTAAACCATGGAAAGGTCTGTGGGGTCTGGTTGTGGGTAGGGAACTGTGGCTTCGGTGCAGTACACATGACAGTTAGAGAAAGGATGTGAGCGAATGCGGCCTTTCCTCGTCCCTCATACATACATATACAAGCACGTGAATATAAAAATTTGAGGAAAGGTCTCACCTTCGTTTGGCTCTTCCGCTGCCAGTCAGCGAGGCAACACTGGACAAGGGAACAAAGTAGTACCCTTGGTCCCATACCTCACCTCCCTCCATAGATAAGACTGCACTTTCACGTAACAAACCACGCCTGGGCAGTAACTTTCATCAACTGTTTCTGACATTTCCCACAAAGCCACCACATGGAGGGTTCATCCCTCATGGAGCCACCGGAGGAGGCTCTCAACCCCTACACAGACACCAGAAGACGGTGTTCAGCACATCACGAACGACACGACTTAACAAAATCTACGTCAGTAAATCCTGAACTGATACATGACAGAAAAATAAGTACTTACTGAGCAAAAACGAGTCAGTAAACATGTAAGTCATAAAATGAATAGAGGAAATGAGTTAAAATCAACAAGACTAGAGGATGAAGGCTGGCTGGCTGGCCCAGCCTTGACTGAAGTGATGCGCAAAGATGCAATACCGTACGATCTGCCGCCAGGAATTTCAAAAACTGCGCTCACAAAATTCCTGGCTCACTGACGCCCTTGATCTGCTGACCTTAAAAATCCAGAGGATTACACACTCTCCTAACGGAAAACCATAAACATATACAGACAGATAGACAGACAGACAGATACATACATACATAGGTACATAGAGAGATATATAAAGTGTGTTTGTGTGCGTGTGTGTGTGTGTGTGTGTGTGTGTGTGTGTGTGTGTGTGTGTGTGTGTGTGTGTGTGTGTGTGTGTGTGTGTGTGCGTGTTTACGTAATAAGTAAAGAAAGCTTTAGAGGGATCCCACCTCTTTACAGTGCGATGTCTGGTCATGACGTAGTAACTTAAATACGGAGCGATCATTTTCACTCTCTGGGGCACCGTGGGCTTAACCTATGAACTTTCGACCCGAGATTAAGAGCTGATAAGGGTATTACAAGTCCCAGAGAAATGAATAACACGTGAGCCTAGTAAATATATATATATATCTATATATATATATATATATATATATATCATGAATATCACCGTGGCGTCACGGGCATTCTGACCTATATAACCTCTCAGCTGCAGTAAAATAAACATGACGTATCAAACACGGATGAGGGAGAAATGAAACGACAGAGACTCGACGCCGCTTTGTTCAGCTAATAAATCCTCCTTGTAACTGCCGTCGGATTACGTTGTACATTTTAGTCCCATTACCAACAGACAATGTCTCGGCATCTGGTGAGTGGAGATATAAAAAAGTCTATTCTCTCTTGTCATGAATAGAGTGATATACAAATAATAATCCTAATCCAGGTAAAGTTCCATTTGCGTACTAATTCAATGTATTCACAACAAACAGTAAAGAACTGCATTATGAGCTTCTGGCAAATCAAGTCTCGAAATAAGCAATACTTTCAGTCGATAATACTGGTATGTTTGTTTTGAAACTGAAATGACGGATGCCTCACTACGTGCAGAGACCTGGCGTAGTAAGAAGCGTTCCTGTCCGTAGATAAATCAAGAAGGTGAATAATGTATGGGAGCGAGGCTCACCCCCCCCCCCCTTTCCCCATCACTGAACTGCCCCACAGTACAGGATGAATCGGCGAACGGGGGGAGGGGGAGGTTTATCTTCACCCAATACCCTTTCAGAGCCCAACTTCAGCAGAGGTGAGGACTCCCTCAAACTGCAGCAGAGGGGAGGATTCCCTCTCCATGAGATCTGCTTCTCCCCCCACACACACCCAACCCCCACATTCAATCCACCGTCTGCATCCTCACCTTTAATTCCCACTCCTAACCCCACCCCCCCCCTCCACGTTTGCCAGGCCAGCAAAAATAAAATAACAGTCCCGCTATCTATTTCTGACATCAGATACAAAAATATCGCATCGACGCTCGGGGTTAAAAATGCATGACGCATGACCTTCACTTCAGAATTTTCCCCTTTTGCGATGGATTTTGTCAAGAACCCTTCGACCCATGGAGGAGGAGGAGGGGGAGGAACCAAAATGCGGCGAGCTCGTCTTTGATTAGCACGAGTCTGCGTTCTTCCTCCTCCTCCTCCTCCTCTTCATTCTTTTTTATTTCTACCACTTGTAACTTGGTCATGTAATAAATGATGATGATACCGAGAGATATGTGCATCTTTCTTTAAATAAAAAAAATGTGCTCATGGTGTTATGCGTTACTCTACCTCACGAAATAGTACATAGAAGGTACTCGAAGGCACCTTCGAGACCAGATTCCAATCACTTAACCTACTCCTAGACGGCTGAATCCGTCCACCCTAGTCTATATAGTGTTTTATGGCTAAGCAGCCGGTAACTGTGGCTGATAAAAATGGCAGGTCAGGTAATTCATGAATCCCAACCGGTCGACTTATTCCACATAATATTCCACCAGCACGTACTGGTTATACATATCAATTTTATGGCATACGTGGACATTACCTAATTCGCCATTTGCATCTTATGCTTTGGATATTATGGGTTAGCGTTGAAACCGGAAATGGCATTCAGTGAATCAAAACAACAAAAGTGAATCAAAACAACAAAATCTGCAGTTCTACATTGTGGTCAATGAGAAAAACAGAGTTGAGTCGAAAGCAATCCGACTTATAAACTGTCCTAGGCTAGATTCCAAACTTGACCCCCTTGTTCTACGCCGCAATGTTGGTTCACTTTCCCTTTTCTATAGGTATTACTTTGGCTTTTGCTCCCCGAGAGCTGGCTGCTTGTGTGCCCCCCACCACTAGCTAGACCACGGAATACTCGGCAAGCTGCTGCGAGCTGTTCATATCCTGCTTAAAGCCAAAACTAGAATTTGCTTCCCAAGTTTGGTCTCTGCTATTCAATTTCTCATTCGTCTGGGATGCTTATGGCGTGTTTCTGTCTGCGACATGTCCGTCAGTGTAAAGAAATGGCTCGAGTGGGACCCTTGTGTCCAGTCCTCGCCGTGGTGGTGGTGGGGGGGGTGGGGGTAGGCGCCTGAGGCTTCCAGGGGACTGACTCAGGAGTTTGTGAGGGGGAAGGAGGGGGGGGGGGGAGTTATTATGAGGACGCTCATGGATGCCTTCTGTTAGTGACCCACCCACTCTGAGGTTTGGCTTATGGTGGGTTAGGGGTTGGGGTGTGGGTTCAGGGGGTGGGCTATGGTTTAAACTGAACCATGCACAAGGGGACGACTCCCCGCCCCTATCCCCCCCCCCTCATGTTAGTTGTAGGGGGAGATGGAGGGATTCCGAGTGCTGGAGAGGTTGATGATGACCATTTAGGGGGTTGATGACCATTAGGACGGTTGATGACCATTAATATTAGGGGGTTGATGATGACGGTGTTTATTTTTTTGAGTGATGGCAACCATTTTTAGGGTTGATGACCATTTAGAAGGTTTATTGACCGTATGAATTGTTGATGACCTGTTAATTAAGAAACTGGTGACGACCAATAAGTATAGTGGCCTGAAGGCTATATCACAGGAGGTGGTGAGGGTCCTCTGAACACCACTGCCCACCGTGAACATCGACTGAAGGAAGAATGACGACTCTGTAGAGGTCGTTTGAGAACACCAAGAAGGGAAGTAACGACCCCGACCAACCCGGTCCACGTAGTCGCACAGAAAGACTTGGGAGGGGAGGTGTTGACGACCCCCTAGGGGAGGGGGGAGGGAATGACGACCCCATTACGCATCGTAACTTTACGATACCTGTTCAGGGGCCGCTTGTTCTTACGTATGAGGACTCGCTTATAGGAGGCAGACGACCCCACGACCACCGTACAGACGACCCCGTGGCGACCGTCGGACAAAGGCATTCTGTCTAAGGGGTAGGGGAAGGGGGGTGGGGGAATATGACGACCCCTTCTCGAGCATCGTCGAACGAGGATATTCGCAGGGGGGGAGGGGAGGGGGGATGGATGGGTGAAATAACTCCCCCGACCCCTCCCTGTTGTGCCTCGTCTTTCAAGGGTGTTGACCTGGTGGGATCTGACCTGGAAGGAATTGGCCTGGTAGAACCAGACCTTGGAGGACCTGACCTGGGAGGAATTGGCCTGACCTGGGAGAACTTGGCGTGGTAGAACCCGACCTGGGTGGACCAGGACCTTGCAGAATTTGGCCTGGAAGGACTTGGCTTGGTAGAACCTGACCTGGAAGGACCTGACCTGGTTGAACCTGGCCTGGTTAGGTGGACCAGGACCTGGCAGTAATAATAAATGGTGGCAGGTTTTCTTTTTCGCCTCAACTCCGGGCTTATTGATCAAGCCCGGTGCATGCAACACTCACCCGCCGCCCCTGTCATTAGGCTGAGGGCGCCGACACAGGCGGGTTATAGGGTGCTTTGGAAGTGCAGGAGAGAGGGGGAGGGGGTGGGAGAGGGAGGGAGGGGGGAGCGTGAGAGGGGTGGTGGTGGGTGGGGGTGTTCCGGGTAGGGGGGTTGAGAGGCATTCACTGGGTTCGCTACGGTGCGTTAAGGTGCCGGCGAGGGGGGGGGGGAAGGGGATGATAGGTGCTTCTGAGAGCCCCGGGGGTGCGACAGGTGTTCCTTAGTGTACTGGGGTGCGACAGGTGTTCGCTTGTGTACTGGAGTGCGACAGGTGTTCGCTTGTGTACTGGAGTGCGACAGGTGTTCCTTAGGTTACTGGAGTGCGACAGGTGTTCCCTAGTTTACTGGAGTGCGACAGGTGTTCCCTAGGGTACTGGAGTGCGACAGGTGTTCCTTAGGGTACTGGAGTGCGACAAGTGTTCCCTAGTGTACTGGAGTGCGAAAGGTGTTTCCTAATGTATTTGGTTGCGACGGCTGTTCTGTAGTGTACTGGGGTGCGACAGGTGTTTTCTAGTGTAGTGAGATGCGACAGGTGTTTCCATCGTTCTGGGGTGCGACAGGCGTTTTCCAAAAGTGCCGAAGTGTGACAAGTGTTCTGAAAGGGGTGCTACAGTACGGCAGGTGTTCCAAAGGGGTGTTTAAAGTGCAACAGGTGTTCCCATTGATGATATGGCGTGAGAAGGAAAGATTACTTTTTTTTTTTCTTTGTGGAAGGCAACTGACAGCAGATATTACCTGGGAGGATGGCAGGTGTTTTGGTTTGGTGTAGCAGGTGTTTTCGGGAGGGAGGGAGGGATGGGGAGGGGAGTAGAAGCTGTTGCATGGGAGGGAAGGCAAGTGTTTCTTGGGAGGTAACACCTGTTTGGGGAGTCACTCGTGATTTCACCGGACAGTAATTGCATTCAGGGGATATCTGGTGTATTTGGGGGATGCTGAGTGTACACAGGGAGGGCATGCCTTGTTCAGGTTGCTTCTGGGGCGGTGGTGTGGTTGGGGTGTTGGAAGCACTTTCGGAAATTGCGTGCGGCTGCCAACGCGCCCATATCTCCAGTCACCAGGTGATGGGGGCATGACTCGTCGTCGTCGTCGTCTGCCACCACG
>JAYMFT010051602.1:0-15223 GCA_038088735.1 Panulirus argus
TATATATATATATATATATATATATATATATATATATATATATATATATATATATATATATATATATATATGATCAAATGTATGAGATCAAATATACGTAATCTGTTAGTTAATACACGAGTACACTGCCGCGCTAATTGCTCATTAGCGCTACGCCGTTAGCAAGTAGTGAGTCTAATGTTCTATATCTATTAGCTTAACGAGCAAAAGATATCTTCATTCACTGAATTTATGAAGGACGTCTACTGTAATACAGTTATTCCCGATATTTACCCAGATTTAACACAAGGTTTGGGAGATTCTCATGTGCCCTGGAGATAATCTCTCTATTTCCACGTACCTAATTGTGTTAGAATCAAGTTACGGACGTCTGTAAGGGACAGCTTCCAGCGTCTCTGACCAAGCATCTATGTATTCAGTCTACGATATGAATACAAACATATGATTTCAGGAGATCCCTGACTACTGACGAAGAACAACCATACGGTGTCTGAACGGTCGGCATTAAGAGTTCTTGGAATTCTGACGGTCTGTATTTTCCTAAGCACCAGCACTTCAACTGAGGTCCGAAGCTCGTGGTACGAGGTTCCGGGACTCAGCAGCTTGGTTCACACCCAAACCCCACCAGCTGCGAGTCCTCGAGTCCTTCCCTTCGGGAGGAGGGTGGAAGCTCGATAAATAAGCACCTGGTCTAAGTTGAGAGAGGCGTGGGGTAAAGTGCGGATCGTCGTCGCCTGTGAGGTGAATGGACTTCTTCAGCGCCGCCCGGAGGAAGTGTCGCGAAGAAGATTAACAGCGCGAAAAAGGCAGTGTCGAGAGTCCACTTCTTCCCCTTAACCTTTTCAAACTTCGAAGGAGATCGCGGATGCAAATGGTGGGTGTAAAAGTGAAATTAACACACGGCTTTTTTTTTTTATTGTCGCCGAGAGGAGGGCGAGCGCCCTCTCTCACAAGAAGTGATGAACAACGGAATTAGGTAGTGTGTCTATAACGACCACCGGATGTTTGTCTGAATACAGCCATTAGCCAGTGTACTGACAGCATCCTACAGATGCACCACGCCCTTCCTCGTCTACCCAGACAACTACGATGACCAGGTAGCTAGCTGCCAGGGTCTTTATTCTCCCAGCTACCACAGGCTACTGTAGGCTTCTAGGACCACCAGGACTACAAATGACCTCCCGTAGGACCAGTAACTGGTACCATAGGTTGGTATAACCAAATTGGCTGTCACACTTCTTTTTCGGTTTACCAAGACGTCCGTGCTCCCAGGACCTCCCAGGCTAATCAAACTCCCAGGCTACCATGTTGACGATTGAAGCTGCGGCTTGGTATCCTGCCTACTTAGTGTATAGTTCTCAGTCCATTAACCTATCGACGATCTACACAGGCAGGCGGAATGCACGGCACAGAGAGAGAGAGAGAGAAAAAAGGTGTTTTAAAGCAGACCGTTTGTAAACCTCTCAATTCATACAGCTTGCGTGTTACTTCCATCCCACACTGGACTGGCCACAACGAGAATGTATCATGACCCTTTTGGATACTATTCCAGAGTTTGAGAATTAATTACTGGACGAGAGACAGAGGCTAGTTTGTAGTACATCACTAAAAGAACGGAAGTTTCTGTGGTACAAGACTCGTAGCATTAAAACCGATGACTGGAGATCTGGCGATGAAAGATATACCATTACTCCGGGATTAATCAAGAGTCTTTTACGGTGTGATCCTGATTATTCGTTCTTACCAACAATTTCCCTTCGTTATCTAGACAACCTGTTTTTGAGTCAGAGAATTCTAATACCTTCAGGCGACTATATCCCCAATCTCTTAGCGTCCGAGAGGTAGTAAAACAAGCACTCAACAGGTAAAGAATAAAGTGCTTTAAACTATGATGCCAGGACGAGACGCGAGATGAAACAGCTTGGGGTGGTTAGAGTCTACATATAGTTAAGGAAGTAATGGCAGTCATTACGAAAGAAGACGTGACTTGTCCACGTTATTACAACTTGTGCGAGGTCGGCTGTGAGGAATATACTTAGCGTCAGTGTAAATATCAATTACGGCCTTGTTATTTAGGTCTGTTTATGTTAACTACAAACATGGGAGGTTCTAAGAATGATTTTTAGTCATTGTTCTTTCAGTTCACTGCAAATAATCATCCTCAAAATATCCCTGCATTAAATTTTCTCAGAGGAAATCGTTCGAGTATTCCATCTCACTGTTTTATCAATTTCATATTTTCTTTTATTCAGTCTCAACTCAGTGTATTCAGAGTCTTTCTTTATGCGAAAAAGATAGGCATACCTTCACCTACAGTGAGCCCCGTGTATTTCCAACGCAGATTTTGTATTCTACAGAATTCAAAATGGAGACGATTTCCATATCGCCAAGCACGGCACGCAAGTCTGTACCGATGCTCTCTCTTGCAACTCTCTTGTATTCCACCACCGCCGCCTCCTACACACACACACACACACACACACACACACGAACCTCCTTGGCGTAATGGATAGCGTTACTGACTGTTATTCAGCACGCGTTTGCCCAGCGTCGGGCCCTCGCATGAATTCGAACCCTGGGCGAGGAAACAGCTGGCCTACACCCAACCCATACACAGTATCGTCGAGGATATTCTCGCCCCCAAAAGAGCCTACCTTACCCTGCTCCCGCACGGAGGGCAGCTTCGAAAATGCAGAAGCTACATAACAAGAGACCCTAGCGTTAATAACTTTAGCATGTTCTCCTCGAAAAATGGTAAAAGGACAAAACAGGCAGTCCTTACGACTTCAAAAAAGCTCTTTCATATACCATGAGAGCTTAGAATCAAAAGTTTCTAATTCATAAACAGTATGACCTGACCTTATCCATGACCCTACTGGCAGCATAAACTATAAGCCACTAAAACATTACACGACGAGATGATTGTACGAAAAAAAAAAATCTTTTCCTTTTCCTCTGTTCCATACAGAACATTAGCACCAAAATTATAGAAATGATCTTCCTATATTACCCTGAGAATAATCAGGACTCATCAAATAATTCTTCAGACTCGAAAAAACAAATTATCAGACCATTTTGAAAAAAACTACAAATTGTCTGACAATTTTGTCTTATTTCGTCATAGCTATGGTTACCTGACTTAATTACAAGACAAATTAAGCAACTGTGTGATTTTTTTTTCGTTTCTAACCACGCTCGACTTGACTATAATAAACCAAGCAACTACTTTAATGACACAAGACACGTTTGACTTAACAACGAAGTAAACCAGGCAATTATTCAATAATGTTGTTCAAGTCATTACAAGTCCCCACTCAGCTAATCAAAGTAAACTAAGCAAAAGTGTGCATAGCCGTAGTTATCACCAGTCCTCTTGTTTAACTTACTTACATACGCGTAGTAAACCAGGCAATTACGTCCATGCGTAGTCACAGAGGGAAAATCACACGCAATTTAACTCAGTCATTCCGGACAGCTCGTCGCTTCGTCTGTAGTAAAATCACTGTATACAGCCACTTACCGGGTCGTTTAAAAGCAATCTCACTCCAGCCCTCTGCACAAAATTCGGTGTTATTTGCAGACACCCTCCCGGAAAATATTCAGATTCCGGTACGTGGGAGACGTGGACAAAAATGAACGTTTAAAATCGGTCGAGGATATTTTAAACAGACACACCAAAAACTGGTGAAATAAGTATTTATACCATATGAAACTTTCACCTCATAATTTCGGAATCATCGAATTGGTTTTACAGCATTCGAGAAAAGAAAAAGAGAATCTGTCTAAAGTCCAAACAGAACTATACAAGAGCAGAAGGTTAGGTTAGCTATACTTCCAACAGTGGCAAAGAGAGAACGGTCGGTGGCCATCATCACGTGTGTTGCGCACATAACACACACACACTCTCTCTCTCTCTCTCCAGACCAACTGGACTCGAAATGTTATATTTCACTAAAGGCTGCCTATGAGGAACGCGAGACTGTGCGAAGACCCAGGAGAAATACGCCTCCTCCGTCCGCTCTTTATCAAACGAGCTTTCCCTGCCGTTTCTCGAAACGCAAATAAAAGTCTTGCTTAGAGAGGCACCTATAATTCAATGCCAGTATCTTTTCTGCTTTTTCTTCTTCTCTCACTACACCAATATTTAAATGTTCCTGATCACTACCACTGTCACAAACAGCCTCGAAAGGACCCCACGTATCTATCGCTGTTTGCAGCAGTACTGCTCGTTATTATAGCGATCCTTGTCACAGTATCTTTATTATCAATACTGATAACGACGCCTAACGTCATCTGGTGTCATGAATTTATATGAAATCAGACTTGCGTCACCGTGATGCTATTCAATATCAGAATATATTGCATCAAAAACTTGGCAAGTGAACGTTAATTAAAAAAAAAAAAAAAAAGTTTCGCAAGCTGATATTAGATTACAGTTTTAGCGAAAGATCTTACTCTGTTGCCGAGGGCTGTATGTGACAACATCACAGCCTGCGAATTCATGTACAGATATCATTTTCCTTCATTCTCTCAGTCTTGGACACACGTACGTTCATGAAACAGAATAGTCCTCCTTGATTTCTAGGGAACTACTACCACCACTACTGTTACTACAACTACTACCACTACTACTACTACTAGAACCACTGCTACCACTACTAATACTACTACTATTACTACAACTATTACTACTACCACTACCATTACTATTACTGCCACTACGATGGTAAAGCATGAGAACTACTCTCAGCCATCTAAACTCAATCGCCGAGGCTAAAAACCTGCCTAGAACGACCCCGTGAACAAGACGTAGTTACCGCATGACCGGCAGTTAACCGAGATGGTAATCACGTTTCGTTATCAGGTATGAAAATGGTCATCAGAATTTTATACTACGCTTGTCACAATTCATCAAAATGCAAATCACGTTCCTGGTAGTAAATCAGATACATAATCGAAAAGTAATTTGGTCGAGCGAGAAGATGGTTGTAAAAGTGTCAAGTGAGGCGATACATTTGTGTATATAGGCACTTACACTGCACGCCTTCGAAATTTACTTTTGTAAGTAAAGCTGAATACTTATATATCAGTTTATTGATCTTCTACTAATGTCTTCGCTAAGTGAATACTTCACTATACTTTTGGAAACTTTCAAAAGTAAATAAGTTTCTTTCAGCAGCTTTCCTAATACTATTACTACTACTTCTACCACTACTATACCACTGCTACTACTACTACTATTATTACCACTACTACTATCACTACTACTACTACTACCACTACTACTACTGTTCCATTTTTATCAATATTGTCTGACAGTACGAAATCTCTCCTCAAAATGAGTAGGAAAAAATAAATCTGTCTTCTCACTCCACTTATAGTCTTCACACCATAATTCCAGAACCATGATAAAAGTATTTGATTATATCTGTCTGCAAAAAGAGAGTAAATTCACCTTAAAACGAACAGCTTCATATGATACAATGATACGAGATGTTATAAGTCAATTCTATTAGACAGTTTCATAGCAATATTGCAAGGACACACACACAGACGGGGGAGGGGAAAAAGGAGTAAAAGTTAGAAAGAAAGTGTCAAGCTGTCTTCTAAAGTTGGAGTCGTTAGCCTTGAAGGAGCTCTGGGCTTGCCTTTTATCTTCACCGAAGCCATGAAGTAAAACAAGGAATGACAGATCGCGCTGGGATACAAACAAGTCTCTTCAAAGACCAGAGATATTCTTTTATCTTAAATATTTATGTTCTGGGGGAGGAAGGGAGGGAAGGAGAAAGACCACAATAGATCTTTAACTATCACAGGTAATTTAGTGTCAAAATATTACAACAAAGGGTAAACAAGAACTACGTGTAATATATTTCACTACGAAAAAAAAATCAGCCCTTTAGTTTTTGGGTTAAGTAATCGACTAGGCTAACGGCGTACTGGCAAAATATATATACCACAAGTTTTAGAAAGAAAAGCTCTTCTTGGTATCCAGTTCATTTGATCTAGCATCACAGATTCTACTCATGACTTCTCAGGTCCTGGTAGGTGTGTGTAGGTGGTCCGACTTTCAAATAATGTCCAAGGATCATCCTTCAGATGTCGGTGTGCCCCGGAGGCAGTCTCTTGGTCAATTCTTCGTTTCGTGTTGCCTTCCGCTTTGTCCAAGAGGCAGACGTAATGCGGAACTTTATAAATATATCTAGTTTTCAGACTCCTCTTTCACATTTTCTATATCCCTCAAGTGTAGCGGGGGCTGGCTATGAACTTCTTAGAGGCTATAATAAAGACTGAATAAATATATCAACATGAGAAACCGAGCGGGTATGTTTTCAATTTGTCTCTCACGTTACGTAAGACGTCAGTTTGATAATTATGACATTTCATTCTTCTTTCCAGATATCCGAATATGAATCTTTGTGTCTGACGTTTAGAAGACGTATTCAGGTCGTCAAACATACAGACACAGCTATGTCAAATAGTGTTCTCTACACACGTTTAAACCAGCGACGGATTCATCATTCAAAACTGATGTTTTTGATGTTGAAAGTTTAGAATGTGTGATCTGGACCGTTCAGATGTAAAAAAAAAAAAAATAAAAAGACATTTACGAGTATAGTTAGACAGTGGTTGGTGAATGGAATAAACTGATTTAAGATTTACTGAATGCGGAGAGCAAATAAAACTTAAAAGATCGTTTAAGAGCAGAGAATGCTTAAGAGTACGGTACTATACAATTCAAACAGGTAATAATAAATGTAGGTTGCCAGTGCACCAGCAGACTCAAATGCATCTCCTTGATATTTTCAACTGGTAACAAGCAAAGGCATGCATGCAAATAAGTGAAAGAAATAACACTAACTCTGTTCTTTGAAACACTCGAAGGTTGGATGATATTCGCTGCCTGTCTTCGTAACTTCGTATTTCACCATTTCTTCCCTGAATGAATTGCCTACCGAGATATTTGGTCATAAATTCAAATTACCGGAGGGACTTCCACTCCCTGGCCACGTCATACACGCTGTCAGTCCTGAAGGTGATGCATTGCCGGCTTTTCCCCGGCTCTGGTATCTCTGGAGGCAGAGAGGGACGACTGTAGCTCACAATGACACTATCAGACAACCCCTGGATATGGGAGGAGGAGGAGGTCGCTGAGAATATGTGTGGAAGTCGAGTTAGTTCCTGTCTATCTCCCGCTGGAGACAAAGGAGGGAGGTCTTCTTCTTCTTCCTCTTGCAGGTCTCTCTCCCTTACTCTCTTATTCATACGCCAGAGGGGGGGCAATGCTTCTCCTGCCATTGCTGGCGTAACTTAGATCTATCGTTGTTAGATTCGTCTCTTGACTGTCGTCTCCTCAGCTCTTGTGGACGGTAGATCCGTCTTCTTTTTTGCTACCGTCACCCCCTATGGGGGCGGAGGGCGAGCGAAGACGTATGTGACAGGTTCCATACTACGTGTCCGTCTGAAGTGGTAGAGAAAGAGAGAGGGAGACAGATGATGTAGGTGGTAGCGAAAAAGTTTAATCAAGCTGTTCTGTATCTCCTATGAGGGGGGGGGGGAGGAAATGTCAGTGGCGGTACATTTTTCACTGTCTATGCCACCTTATGCGACAGAGACACTAGTGACATGTTCCCCTCTGGCCTTCCCTACGCTGCGGAGAAGCTGGTGTCTGGCTCCTCACACGCTTCCCATTTGCAGCGAAGAGAAAATTCCGGTTGAGGCCGTCTACGTCGGCCTTAATTCCTAAAGCGTCAAAGAAAAAGGTGGTGGCAGCCTCTCTCTCTCTCTCTCTCTCGGCACAGACGGCACGCCGCGAGGGTTCCCCCCAACATTCATGTAATAGAGGTCTTACTACTGGATTACGCCTCCCATTAACCCCAGCCAGCCAGCCTGCCTGACACTACATATACTAAACAAGAAACATCGACGAACAACACTATCTGCGCCCGTATTCAGCGCTAACACGACGCACTGGACCGAAGTGGTGGAGAGGTGCGCGGTTTACGCATCGTTCTTGCGGAAATGCCGGACTGAAACGATTTCGTGTGTGTGTGTGTCTGTGGTGCTGGAGGTCTGAATTGGGAGGGTGGGTGTTCGTCCCTTCCTGCGTACCCCAATTCCACGGCACGCCACAATAGATACCAGGAGAAATTACGAGAATTCGACCTGAACTGCTCGCTGGTAAATGTCATAAAAATCATATCCTCCCACCCAACCCAGCGCGAACTTCCGGCGCAGTGGAGAAACATTTACGGGACTTTGTCAGGAGAAAGGGTTTTGGCAGACGCTGGCGCAAAAAATACAATATACTTGCAAGAAAGAGAAGGTCGGACAAAGAATTGTGAGATATCATTTATCTGATCCCGGTGCACGTCATTGTCCGTCTTTCGATGGTCTTCGACCAACCAGGCAGAGGTGTGTGTGTGTGTGTGTGTGTGTGTGTGTGTGTGTGTGTGTGTGTGTGCGTGTGTGTGTGTGTGTGTGTGTGTGTGTGTGTGTGTGTTCCCCCTCTGTTTCTCCTACCAACACGGCATTTGGTTACTGTTCGGCATTTACTAGATCTAAATTCTTAAACTTCTTACTCCACGCGCTTTAAAACTTACTGAAAATCTTTGGGGGAAAAATCTCGCACACACACACACACACACACACACTCCCCCGAGCGGAGCGAGAGCGAGCGAACTTAGAATTATAATTCATGGGTAAACTCAAGTATCCTTTAATACCCGGGAGATTTTCGACGTTACACTTTGTAGCTCTTTGCAGATCACCGAAGTCTTTCGTAAAGAGAGGTCTCACCGATTCTTATTTCATAGTTCGTGTTTTCTTTTACGCTGGGCCATTCCCCTTCGCGACAAACTGAAACACATTTACGATGCAAATTAATTCGGTTGAAGTTGTGAAGAAGAAGACGCATTAGGATAACGTTCTCCCCCTAAGGGACACCCGTTCCGGCTACCTAAAACTGTTTTAAAGACATAACATAAAAGGAATACGGTAGCTTCATCGTCTACTACCCTACCTACGCCAGCGCCTTGAGCCTACGCAATACTAGCGTCCTTGATGAAGGAGTCTGAGACATCTGGTAAATAACTGTATAGACACAGGTTGTGTAAAAAAAATATCAGTATAAGAATATCTTTCCTATATCTCAAGACTGGGTGTGTTTATACTTTAATTTCACCTTTATATAGGCTTATATGATGTTCGCAGAAGCTTTAGGAAAAAGAGCTAAAGTGACATGGGTGAGAATAGGGGTTGTGAAAGTGAGTGACTGAGCTTGGAAAAGAGTGTTGGCAAAAGAGATTACAGGAGAGATTGAGTGTAGAATGCGTACACCTACATTCTGTAATCGGAATCAAGAGAGAGAAGATATTGAGTAAAGATTCGTAGTAGTGGTAATGAGTTTGCCTTGGTCTGAGTATTCAGTTGCCCGTGCCGTCTCACATAAAAGAAAACAGTACATGGATTAAGTCCTAGTAAGAGTGAGGAATCATGCAGGATGTATGGCTGGGGAGACGCACAAGGAGGCGAGAAACTGATAGAGAGATGGACAGATGCAGAAATTCAAGGTGAATGTTTGTTGAGTAGTGTACATGTCAGAACTTTTGTGGGTGTGCATATATGGATAACAAAACTGTGTGTGTGTGTGTGTGTGTGTGTGTGTGTGTGTGTGTGTGTGTGTGTGTGTGTGTACATCAGGTTTCACGATGTTCAAGAACTGGGACTCCATGTGAGTAGAACTCCCTCCCCTTGTTGCTAAAATAGATAGCCACAATCTCCCACATACGTGAAGAAATCGCACTTTAGAGATGTAACTGAATTTTGATAACCTACTTAGTTATCAATGTCTTAAAAGTAAATCGGAAAAGGTGGGTGTGGAAAGATACGCTCACGCTTTAGTTTGTAACGTTTGATTTCCATTTTCGGAGCAGGTGAAGCCGGAAAGTTGAATCACCAGTGTGATTAGCGTCGGCAGCGAGAGAGAAGTGGGAAATTATTACAGCGCAGGTCTCGCGAGGGCCAAGAAGCAATGGGCTGCCTGCCTCCTGCCAACGCTTGCAGGTCTCGCGCGTAAAAGAAGGAGGCTGTTTCCAGCCAACATATTCGGATATCCGCTGGCCGAGAAACAGTCTGTCTGTCTCCTGACAACACCAGAGGTCTTTGCGAGGAACAACGAGTCGGTCTTAACCTCCTGCCAACACTGCAGGTTTCACCCTGGGACTAAGCAGATGGATGCCTGCTCCTGCTGTTCCTGCTGGCAACACCACCACCGCCTCGAGGGAAAACCATTTTATGAAACGCGCTCGGTTTCCTTACTCCAGAAAAAAAAATTGATCATATCCTCTCAATCCCTATTCATCTTGGGATGAACAGTAATCCATCCTGCATTAGGGAGATGTTTTTTTCTTCAGAGATTAATGCACCAGGCTAAGGGAACTGCTGAAGAAAGTGAATGAATGCGACGCATAAGTAAGGAGCCGCGTCTTCTGAGTAGTTCCCAAGTAATCAGTGAAAAGATTCGCTCCGTCTTATGCAAATGCCGATAATTTTGGGACGTCTCTAGCGTAAAATATTGAACCTAAAGATGCCTTCTTCTGAGAATATGTTTTCTCCCCCAAGTTTTTGAGTACTATACGTTTTTTTTGTTTTTAGGTTGAAGTGGTAGAAAAGGGGGTTACTGAATAATTCATCGCTCTCAGTAGGTCAGGCATTTCTTAAAGCGTTTGCGCTGGTGACGGGAAGAAGGAGAGAGAATTTCCAAACCTACGGACCATCTACCAAACGACGAGATTTTCGCCTGACGCAGAGAGCGCTGCCAGAATCCATTCTTAACGTGGGATCAGCTTGAGCCTTCACTTTGGGTTCGATCGACTAACCAACGTCCAACAGATGTTCAGACGATGCCCTTCTTCACTTGCGGGCCTTTGAGCAAATCCCTCCAGATCTCCTGGCACTACATCCACGGCGACCCGTACCCGTGGAAACCTTCAAGCTTCTTCCTCACGCTCAACTCTTCAGCGCAAACCACTCTCGCCTTCTTCCTCAGAGGGGATTCAGGATACGGGGGCACTAGTGGTTCCTGGCACGCTGAGGGCGTTCCCGGTGCTGGTCAAGTCGTGGAAGAATGCTCAAACGGCAGGACCCTTTTGAGAGACACATATACGCACGTCCTTCTCTGATACACTGTCCTTCTACGTAATGCACATTCTGCCTAATAACACATCTGTGTTATTATTTTCCGTTCACTTTGCCAAAAAATTTGGGTTTGATACGCATTCATAGCCTCCCAGGACTGTCATGTGGCGTCTCACTCATTCGAATCGAAGGTGTACTTGCATGTGGGAAGCGGGAGAACTGTGCATCGACCGTAGAGGATGGAAAAAAAAAAAAGATGTCCGTTCGGGGAATTTCAGGAGACTAAGGAACTCAGAGGGGAGGCCAGTCCCTGGCCTACTGTGAGAGAGAGGATGAAGTATTAGCGACCTTGCTCGCATCCTCGGCACCCAGCGGTAATGCTATTACCGTCGATGTAGAGTCTGACTTGGATGGGAATTATTACTTCTTCCACCTTACAGACTAGAGCGTCTAATGACATATAGCGAGGTACTGGGTAACTAAGTTAAAGCTGTTTTTAGCCCCTTCCTGCTATCTGTAGCGTTCATCTCTGAAGGGCGAGACTCCCTCCCGTCCCGACCAGACCCCCCTTTCCTCCTGGACATTAGTGGAAGTAAGAAAGGAAAGAAGGCTAAAATATATGATCACTAAACACCATGTTTATCAGCAAGATGAACGGGGACTACTAATCGGGTTCGATTGGAGGAGATGGCTACAAGATGTCGTCTCAACTCTGTAGGAGCAAAGTCTTAGAACTGTAAAGTGGCCAGGGTCTTCTCCTAACACCATCTGCTTCTATGGTGCAAGAACGGTGTCAGTTACTGTACGGGGGATTTAGCGGTTCCAGGCGAGAAACACCAGAAGGATAACGAGGCTGGATCATCATTCCCCATCCCTCAACCCCAACGTCGTCTTGTTTTCTGACATTCCTTATCGCTTTCTAATATATATTTTTTATCTCTTCTTCTACGATGACAATTCCAGTCACACACACACACACACACAAAAGTCCACATCGAGACCATGCTTTATATAAAACATTTCTGGGATCGCCGCGAAGAGAAAGAGAATAATGGAGATTTCTCTCCTCTTTACCTCGCCTGGTAAAAGAAACAGAAAGGAAAACTGTCAAAAGAAAACAGAGACAGTGAAACAATGTTAAGGATAAAAGCTTAAACTGCCACACACACACCATCTCGTCCTAAATCAAATTGATTTTCGGGTTTTACATCGAGATTACGAGGACGGGGAGAGACAAAGAATACGAGAGTAGCGGAAGTGAATAACAGGATAGGATAGGATTTTAGTGTACACTGGGAGATAGTGAGACTATCCCGGTAGCCTAAGTTCACCGAGAAAGTAAGACCAGCAATCCTGGCCGGACACAGACAGCATGAGCTGGCTTCCGGGCATCGCTTCAACGCTGCTAAGTCAAGAGCTCAGTACTTCCCTGGCCCGGCTGCTCGTCTACAACCTAAGTCAGGACGTGGGTACATCCCTCAGGCGGCTGGTCTCTACAGCAGGGAACCGCGAAGTCAATCGACGATAAGGAAGGCAAATTCCCAAGTCAAATTCGCATCACATTACACAAGAAATATGAGAAAATACCGGTACTGTACATCAAGAATCTCCGTATCCTTCACAACACAATGCTATTTCTTCATCAAAGAGACGCCCCCGAGAGTTACAAATAATGCACCGAAATAGCGAGCCTTCCCATGAACGGAATTCATGCCGAACTTCGGATAACAGAGAACGAACGTACAGTACGTACGTACAGGTAAGAGCTAGTACTACGTACGTACCTCGATTCCTCAGCATGATGTACTCTCTCTCTCACTCGGAGGTTCGTGGTTTTAGGCAACTGTCTGCACCAGTTTGGGGGGATCAGGGAGGCAAAACAAGCGCTTACAACATCACCTACCTTTTATGCCATTAGCGTGAAGCTCCCTCAGGCCAGGCTGGATCTTATCCGCTTTACGCTTTCGCTCTCTCTCTCTCTTCCCTATCCTGTGGAGAGGAGAGGGATATTTTCAGTGACTCGGTCCAACGCAGGGCATCCTGGCGTTTGGGACACACACACACACCCACACACACTCACACACACGCACTCACAAGTGTAGTAGTGAGCGACGCCGACCATGGGACCGCCTGGGTTCGAATCCTGGGTGCAGCAGTTGGTGTACACAGCTAACCAAGCTGCTGTTCTCCCCTCAGGCATGATCGATAAGTCCTGGCTCAGGCTGGTGTGTATATGTGTGTGTGTGTGTGTGTGTGTGTAAGGTTAAGGGAGAGAGGGCAACACGGGCGTAAAACTCTCCCCTTAACAAACTAATAACAGTCACATAAAAAATAATCACTAATAAACACAAAGACCGATTACAACATCCCCCCTACCTCACCCCCACCCTCTGGTAGTTGTGGACGGATGCATATCATTTATGCTAGAGTTGTGTTCGTGAAAGTCATGCTAGGGTAAAGAAAAAAAAAAACACTAGACATGCCGCCGTTCGCCAACAGATGCTGTTAATGTCAGCCCTCATTAACTCCGCAGAGAAATGACTGTGCTCATTTTCAGGAGAATTTTATCATGGAAATGAGAATTAATGAGCTCTGACTCTCCTTCGCATTCCAAGGACGGCCTAGATAGATAAAAGAAAAAAATAACCTAGTTTACTGAACCAAGATAAATGCCTGGAAACTTTTAGGCTGACCAGTCTAAGAATTATGGAATGGCAAGCAAATGCAATTGCTAGTGAAAAAGAAATAAAGGAGAGACGTGCGAGTCTCAGGAAAGCAATTATCTCTCTCCAAATACATTCCTTCCTTTTTCTTTTGGAAATTTGGGAAGAAAAAAAAAACATTCTTAAAAACACTATGGATATTTGGATAATGATAGCTTGCTATCACTCATATCAAGAAGTTGACCTGGAAGAACACCACTCGTGACACGTGTTTAATGTTCTTAGGGAGGGAGTACATAATCCTCAAAGATATCTAACTGCTTCAGCTTCCTGTGATCCTGAAATTAGTTCTGATCGTGGTGACGTGGCTGGAACAAAACTGTCAGTCATCACTCACGCCACTGAACTTCAGATGTAAGTCAGTTTAACATAACTGAAGGCAGAGGGGAGGACGAGGAGAGCTTATAACTTTGAGAACGAAGCATCCTGAACTTCAGCTGAACAAATTTGCGCACCAGTTACCTCACTGCGAAGAATCAGTCCTGAAAGCAAAATGTACCGAACTTCAGATATATAACTACTCGGTTTACAACTCAGCCCGAGAAGAAACGACAGAAAACGTTTCACCTGACAATGAAAGCATCCCGAGCAACAGACAAACATTGTAAGTCCTCATCATCTCCTCAGTACTTTGATCCGGAGGGAAGGCTGATCCAGCGGCTCCTTCCTGGAACACAGTGGCTGGAACCCGAGGAAAAAATATTACCAAGAAATACCAACTTGCGTAAGGGTCACATTACTGTGATCTCACCGTAAACTGGACCTGGGATGTAGCGAGACAAACAGTTATCACTGGAACAAGTCTGGGATAAAGCGTTTTGCCGAAAGGCAAAGAAAGAAAGAAAAAAAAATGGGAAACAAAGACGTCGTTAAAATGAATGTTTAAAAAGGCTTTTTTTATAATTAGATGTTTGTGTAAGGATGGTATTATGGCCGTGTCATTAACTGAACGAGGGAAGTTAAGCAAAATTTCATTACTGCAAGTGTACAAAGGGATGATAATGCTTTCCTGCTCTTGCGGAGATTAGGGAAAACATTCTTAAACACTGCGGATATAGAGATCATGATAGCTTGCTATTACTGATAACAAGGATTGGCACTAGAAAAAGGTCGCTTTTTACTTGTGTGTGTAAGCATTGTATTATGATACAGCCACTCGGGATCGTAATAAAGAGCATAATGTTGCTAGTAAATCTCCAGAGAAGGTAAAATTAGGTGAAATGGTAACCACAAGAAGTACCTTCGCTTTGTGAAAGTATGAATTGGTCTCTCCAAACTGCCATCTTTGTGTGTGTGTGTGTGTGTATATATATATATATATATATATATATATATATATATATATATATATATATATATAT
>JAYMFT010051613.1:0-15223 GCA_038088735.1 Panulirus argus
TATATATATATATATATATATATATATATATATATATATATATATAAAGATAAGAAAGTCCTTTGTAGCACCATATCCTTCGTCTTGCGTATCGAGGAATCTTTAACGAGGTACTCATTGTGCCTGGACGTCCGCAAGAGAAAAGCACCATCGGTATTGCTCTCTCTCTCTATCTCTCTCTCTCTCTCTCTATATATATATATATATATATATATATATATATATATATATATCACCCATTACTTTATCCGGAGCTAAAGTATTATTACCTCGCTATCTGGGTCGATACCCACATGACTCGCCAGTGGCGTCCTGCTATTACCCTTCACCAACTTGTAGTTAGGCTGATTACTGGCGTCCATCTTCTCCCTCTTGTTAGGTAAGTAATTCCGTCCTCCCTCCATACGTTCAGAGAAATGCACTACACAAACCGATTCTAACGACGGGGACAGTATTGAGTAAATTATGCCAGGTAAACCCTCAGGAATACTTCATGTGCCGAATTTGGAAAGGTCTTAATCATCGTGTACGTCACAAAGCCAGTCCCCCAGTCCACCAGTCCCCCAGTCCACCAGTCCCCCAGTCCACCAGTCTCCCAGTCCACCAGTCCCCCAGTCCACCAGTCTCCCAGTCCACCAGTCCCCCAGTCTCCCCCAGTAATCGCAAGACATCAGGATTAGATCTCACTTCAAGCTTACCTAATAGATACCCTTCGCTAACTGATCATTTATCATGTGTCACTATTAATATCTTCGCATACGCTTGTTTGCCGTCACTTCCTTATTGCTGTTCGCCTTCTGACCTTGTCTCGAACCGGTGTCTACAGCTGCACTCCCTTCTCATCCCCAATTATCTAAATTCATTCTGCTGGACAGCCGACTAGGCACCCATGAGGCTTATGAGAATAAAGTATTAAAATGATAATTCCTGGACTCCAGCTGCAGGTTGTACTAAAGGAGGCGAGAGGTCACCTCTGACAAGGCAGGAGTATCGACTGTATACGATCCACTTCACAATTAATGGTTCCAACACGCCATCTATAATTATCAACCAGTTTTGTCCTTCGTAATAGCTCACTTTGCCCGTGGGTAGATCCATGGTCATACTTCAGTCACCAGCTTACGTTCCCGCATCACGGATGTTGATACATCGTAATAGGTATCATTATCACATTATAGTTTATCTTATCCACTTTACGGATGCAGCGGTAAGGATAATACTCCCGCATGATGGATAGCGCCCCCGTATCACGGATAACGCACCTTAGATTTATAGGAAAAAAGAATTAGTGCAACATTTGCTGGCCACACCGTCCTCAGTGGTGGGTCTGGCAACAGGACTCGGGACTGTGGAGACGAACGTGTAAGAGATGACCTCAGAGGCTTCTGGTTGATGCCTTCGGGCAGGTGGGTCTCCAACCAGGGAACAGACAGACAAAGATGGATAGATATTGACAGATAGACTGATAGATAGCTATAGAAACTATACTGACAATGAGATTCTCCTTACCAGGACTTGCTCAATACTTACGAGTACTTAGTACTTATGAGTACCTGCTTAGCACTTAAGAGTGCTTACTTAGTACTTACGAGTACATATCACTTATGAGCACTTACTTTGAATTTACGAATAATTACTCAGAACTTGCGAGTACTTGCAGAGCACTTACGCGTACTTACTTAGCACTTACGAGTACTTATTTAATACTTATAAGTACTTCAGACGAGGTTCTGCCAAAAGGCAGGGATAGAGCGCGGCGCGTAGTGCTCATCACCGGAAAAGCTAGAGCTACGAGTAGTTTGAGATGGAGAGACGAGATATTTGTGGAGTGAATACCAGCAGCTCACTTGTGGGTGAGGCAGAATGAAAAGACAAGCAACTTGGGTCAAAGGGGATGAAAACTGACAGCCACTGAAGTGCTGGCTCACTGAACTCGTTAATTTCTCCTTTCACCCGAGATGGGTACGATTGGAGAATGCTTTCCCTCGTGTCTCGCTGGTTACCAAGATATAATGAGAAATAGATTATGACTCGTATAAAGGAGTTATTCATATGGTAAACTGTTGTATAACGCCATAACGATTGGGTGAAGTCCTTCACCAGGGACGCGCTGTCGCGCCCTAGTAAACATATTGCATCATTTATTGCGTTAGTTTTGTCAACATAATCCGAATGATGGGTGAAATCACCCAATACGTCAATGGGACTGGAGTCGTCCACAACACACCAGGTTCTATTCTACATCTATTGTGATTCTTGATCATCGCTTTCCCTTTTTTGATAAACTGTTTTTATGTTGACTTTTATCGTTTGCAAGATATTGTCTTCAATTTTCGATTGTTTCAACGTAAAAACATGGAAGATAGGAGACTACTGTTATTACTTCTGATGTTACGTCTGTTTTCATAACTGTTGTTATCACGGTTGTAACTACTGCTGCTTTTACTAATAATGCTACTGCTGTTATTAAAGTTGTTACTATTGTTGTTACGAATATTGTTACTTTTGTTGTCATTTCTCTTTTAAACACTCCACATCTTCCAGGTTATATCCTTTCAAACTTTCAATCCAAATAACTTGCTGCTCTCCACTACTAACTCTAATAAAGTTACTTTTATTCACACTTACTCAAAACTTTTTCAATGCTTTCACTCTTCCAAACTCAGATACCAACTTCAGATTGTTTCTCGAATCTGCCATCAGCACCGCGTCATAAGCAAACAGCAACTGATTGATTCTTGAGGCAGGTTTACTATCTACAGACTGCATACCTATCTCTTCAGGACCCTCGCATTTGCCTCCCTTATCTCCCCATTCATAAACAAATTGAACAGTCATGAAGACATCACACACCCATCCCAGGGACCCACTTCCAATTTGTACCACTTGCCCTTCTCTCGTCCTACTCGCACACAAACCTTACTTTCTTGACAAAATTCCTCGCCGCTTGTAATGTCTTTCCTCCCACACAACCATGTATTCGTAACCCCCTTCCCGTCTTCTATAGTCTGATAAGCATTACCTAGCGACTGGCTACCTTGACATCTTTATGTGAAGCTACGTAGTCTCACACATCTGCTAAGATTGGTCAGGTTTGTGTACACTTGGCTGGGCTGACATGCATTTGTGACGTCAATCACATACCCGCCAGTGATTGGTTTACCTGACTGATGACGTCCAGGGCTCTGTGGCAGGTGGTTGTGGAGGCTTGTTTTTCGTAGGATATTATCCACTGCAAGATATAAAACCAATGTGTGTGTTTGTGTGGAAGAGGGAGGGCGAACGATGGATTGACATTTAATTGGTTCTGTCGGTGATGGGTTAAATCTTGTCTTTGGACGTTAACCTCACACATATGTATTCTTTCTATCTCTCTGTCTATTTGTCTATCTATCTATCTATCTATCTATCTCTCTATCTATCCTCTTCAGGATGACCACCACCACCACCGACTTAAATCATTACAGTACGACCGGCCATGAATACGCAATAAGCACAGAAACGAGCAATGCAACAAGACTACCCCCCACCCCTCACCCCCACCCCTCCCCCCCAGAAAGAAAGAAAGCAGCTCTTCCAGGAACAGATAGTAAGAAAAAAAGGAAAAAAAAAAAAAAGCCAACCTGATTGCCGGTTGTTACACTGTACAACGTTAGTGCTTTTCACTCCACTCAAGAATTCCTTACGACGGGTTGGTGGCGTCAGGGTAAACAGGCTCGCCAATGAAACCGAGTTGCATGCCTCACGACCGGGATTGCTGTATCCAGGGATGAATAATTTGCCAGGCGTTCAGAGTCGTTCATTTGTCCTGAGGTGCTGGAAGGAAGGGGCGAACGTACGCTTGTCGGTCTCTCTGTCTCTCTGCCTGTCTCCGTCCCTCTGTCTCGCTGTCTGCCTGCCTGTCTGTCTGTCTATATGTCTTTCTCTCTGCTTGCCTTTATGTTTTCGCGATTGCCTGGTTTTCATATACAAGGAGGAAAACTAACCCATGTGAGATCCCATTTCTTCACCTATTTTATTACATAAATCCCTCATATCTTTATTGATTTTCTCCATTTGCCGTTTCCTCAATTAGCCGTTATTACTCAATTCCTTCTGCTCACTCTTTCTTCACGTTATCTCCCTCTCACTTTTTACACAAAAATTCAAAAGAATATAAAAGATGATAATCAGCAACAGATGATAGGGTTCCTGTCGAAGCTGTTTATGATAGCACAAGCGACCACAAGCACAAAGTTTTATTTGTAAGTAAAAGAAGAATAAAAAACTGTGACAAGTGAAATATCTGTGGAGGTTTACATACAGTCAATCGTGGACATAACGCAAAGAATTTCTTGAGTCTCTTCTTAAGACACATTTATAGCCTTGCTTTCAAACTAATTGGTACATCGTTCCATAACTTAACAATCCTGTTGAAGAAGAGGAAGTACTTTGCCTCATTTGAGATAAATCGTTTGCCTCCCAGTTTGAATCCATTACTGCGAGTGACGCAGCCTTGAATAGCTGCCGAGATCGAGACTATTAAAGCCTTTGACTATTTTGAATGCCTGTGTCAAATCGCTTCTCAATCTTCTCATAGGTTCTCGAGAGAGGGCTCTCTTGTGATTGATGTTGGAAATCAGCTTGGTAGATCACCGCTTGCCCTCTGGTCTATAGTTGTATTTTGTGAAGCAGGGTGACGCAGGTACCGGTATATGGTGAGGGTTGGTTTCGTAGGGTGTTTTACAGACGGGCTTACCTGCGAATGCTAGAATTTAGCTCGTCTCTTTTAACCGTAGCTTCTGCACACCGAGTGCTATTTTAGTTTTAGGTCATTAGAGATTATCAAAACTAAGTCCATCTCTTTTTCCCTAATGTTTTGTAGCTTAGGAAGACTCGTAGCGCAGTTCGTCTTCTCGTTTCCACTGTCGATACCGATGTCATTTACCACCTGTGAACCCGGTTCGTAAGTCTGTCTAAGGCTGCACCTGTAAACGTTCAGTTTCCGTTGAAACTTTATTTCCCAAATTGATATCGTATGTGAATTTCGAAACCCCATAAAAGCAGTTTATTATCAGCGTCGTGTCACGTCTAACCATTCTGTGGTTCGAATGTTGTTCAATACACTTTATTTACGACCTGTCAAGTATACAAAGGAATTCAAACAGCAACAGACCACTGGTTTCTTTCGAGGCTATTTGAAATAATAGAAGATACCAGAAACTCACAGATGAATGTGGTAAAAGTTAGAGGTAGAACCCTATCTATCCCATGTGAGCTTAACTTTTCCAAGTAATCTTTGATGCGGAACTTTACCGAATGCTTTCTGAAAATCAGAAGAAAGTATTTCAACCGCTTTACCTCCGAAACCATACACGTCGATGATATAAAAGAAATCAAGAAGACTTTGTCAAACTGGGACGACTTCGTCGAAAACCATGTTGAGAACTGTTGATTAAACCGTCATCTTCTAAATGATTTAGAATCTCGCGTTCCGTGATCGCTTTTAAGAAGTCCGCCAGCTTAAGCTCATTCGTCAAATTGCTCTACTCTCGCCGAACTAAATGGATTACTCATCATCATCATCATTGTCCGGTTTTGCTGGAGATTCATCAGTCATGACCACACTTCACGCTCTTCCAGTATGGGCAAGTCTTTAGCTAAAGACGCCTGAGTGTAACCGAACCACCTTTTCCGGGTACGGACTCTCTGGCCTTCATTAGCACTCGCTCTGCTGGAGAGGCGACCGATTCTGAGAACCATGTGTGGTTTTGGCCACGTGTAGGATATGAACAGTTTGCTGAATGTGTCTTTATCCATATACTTGAAAGCTATTCTGACACGTTGCCACCAGACGTTTTGTCTTCGTTTATCATTATGTGTGTGTGTGCGTGCGTGTACGTAAGCATAGCCCTTCACAACCCACCTGTGCGCGTTCTGGTGACGCATGTTGACAGCTGTATATAACAAGGAGGGGAGGGGGAGCGGGGGAGGGAGGGAGGGGGGGGGGACGAATTGCCCTCAAGTCAATGCGTCAGTGTCATGGCCACTCAAAAATTCCTGGGCATTCTTCCCCATCAGTGAGCAACCCTTCCCATTCTTTATTAATTTACTCAGGCTCTCCTGAAGCCGACAGGAACCCTCGTCTTTATTGATTTCCTCGATCTCTCCTGACATCAGAGGAGATAGAGAGAGAGACTGAGCCATCGCTTTATTTATTCATTCTTCCCACGATCGCGAATTATCCTTTATTTCAACCCAGTCTTTACAATGCTCTTCTTTCTCTTTACTTTCAACTTTGAGCGCCTGAATCAATTTTATTTGTCTGCAAATATGGCTTGCTTTCATGTAATATTTTTTTCTTTATTACTTTTTGGCTCGTATTTGCTTGAAATGTTTGTCTAACATTATTGAGTTACTTTTCATCCCTAGTTGTAATATCTATGAAAATGTATTGACAGCAGTATATGCTTTATTCATATAAATTTTCTTTATCTCTTCATCTACTTACCTATTCAACTAATTAATAAAATTTTCTAGATTTTACTCTTATCAAAATGTTAATCTTAAATCTAATTTACCAGATCTTTAGATACTGACTTTGATGTTTTTAAAAATTTCATTTTTCATTCATTTTCATTTCTACTCTTTATCCTTATATGTTGTTTCCTGTTCTTCCTCTTTTCTCTACTGGTCCGCAGCGTTAATGTCAGGAGTCTTTTCCCTGCATCCCCCGAGTACTGTAAGCCATCACTCCATCATACTCCATCGCATACCCCATCGATCAGCATATTTTATACCCTGCAGATAAAGGTACGCTAGCAGTTCAAGGTGGAATATAGCTCACCGAGAGACGAAACACATTTGAGGATTTGGGAAGAAATTTACTTAAGTGGGCAAATAACACCCCCTCCCCCCCCGTTCTTACAAAAATTTGTTTATCATAAACCGATAAATTTAGATCGGCGTAATAATACAAGAGGGATTTTTTTGGGGGGTGTGTGCCTGGCTGAGTATATCAGCGGCTAAGCCACGAATGAGGAGCCAATTCTCTCAGGGCCGCATCATCGCCTGTGGACGGAGTACAGTCTCGTCCAGGGGAGTCCATCATTTTCCCCTGCTCCTGAGTGGAGCGCACCCAAGGAGCTGCAGGAGCCTCAAGAAAACTGGTAGTGAGGTTGTATAGTAATGATAATTCAAGAGACCAAAGCATGATATGCTAGTAAACGGGAAGTAGTTAATAAGTAATTAGAATTCTGAGAAGCAGCACAAAAAAAATAGCATTGAGTTGTCTTCAGGTATTATACAACGAAACAAATGAATTAATCATGGGAATGTATGAGGATACCCGGTCACGCAGAGTTAATAAGGTCAGATGAATAATGAATGGCGTACATAGATCAGAAGTGATTACGGGCATGAAATAGAAGAGACGAGGGAAAGGGTTAGTGAGAATACGAATCGTATCCAGAAATGAATATACAAAGTCGAAGTTATTGAACAAGTTATATGAGTGAAGAACAGGAGAATATGAAAGAAGAAAATATAGATAAGGTTATCGAAGAAGAAAATGATGCCGAAGAAAAATATCAAGATGATGAGAAATAGATCGAAACTGTGAGAGGATTACAAAATGAGAAACAGGAAATGATGGAAAATATGAGAAATGCAAAACCAACAGATTAATAACGACTAATATTAATCATAAGAATCGAGTGAATGTGTTCGTACATAGAAAAGCACCACTCGCGAACTATATGGGATCAGCTGATTAATGATAGTAATGTATCATACAACACTATGATTTACTATTTGCAGTTGCTGTGTGTGTGTGTAACGGGGAGAAAGTTTTGCACTCGTGTTGCCTTAGTCTCTTAACCTTTGCAATTATGTACTCTGTCATTACTCCTAAGTGCACACACACACACACACACACACACACACACATTCACATACACATAAACACGCCTGGCATCTTCTCTGCTCACGAGAGCAGTGGCCGAAGTAATACCTGTAGAATAGAGAGAGAAAGAGAGAGGGAGGTTTGTTGCAGCATCATGACAAACAGAAAGATATGGTTACAGGCGGGTTTTCACTGGTGAGCTGATAAGGCAGAAGGTTTTATTATTTCACTGTGGCTGAAAATAGGTGGGAGAAGCCTTTATAGGATTTCAGCGTTCAAATGTTTGCGGACAACGAGTGGTTAAGAGTTGGTGACGAAAAGCCAAGGGCCTTGATAAGCAATGAGTGTTTATAACCGCAAGAACTATCTTAATCACCTGAAAATCATGTCGAAGCATTTTTCCTTTCGATTAGTGATTATAAGTTTTGGCTGACGGTTTTGATGACGCGAAAGCCAGAACCTACAGCCAAATTAACCATCCAGCCAACCAATATGAAATATCCGACTCCACCAGAATATTCGTGGTGGGTCCTGTGACCCACCCAAGCCTCCTGCACGGTAACCTTGCCTAACCCACTGTATAAACTATGATGCCACGTGTAAGTGTAAACAAACTGTGCTGTTCCTGCTGAAATATGAAAAGAAAAGAAAAAATTCAATGTCTAAGTAGTTTTCTCTCTACATATGATGTAGGAACACGTCATTATGTACTCGAGTAGAGTTATGGTGGAAAGTAAAAACATGCTATTATGTATAAGAAATAGAGAACGCACATAAGGATTCATAACTGTGTTTTTCTTTCGTCTTATTAGAGACTCTTGGATCACGAAAACAAAACAACTCCTAATCGAGACCAGGCGTATACGCACGCCGTGGCATACTCCGCTGCGTATGCATCTACGCCACCACGGAGCGCTGAACTCCTGCCAAATGCATAAACCTGATTTTGTACCACATTAAATGCTCACTTGCATACAGCAGCCTCACTTAATACTGCAAAGGCCCTTTCTATAGCAGCTCCGAGCTGCACGATGGAGAGAGGAGGGACGCCTTCTCTATATTGCATCAGCTGGTATTCAAAGTAGCCATACGTAACCCGTCCACCACACCCGCCCACTGCCGGACCGCCAGAGGATGGCTGGAGAGGTCCACTACCCCTTTAGTGACTTGCCTAATAACACTATGTATTATTCAATTGTTTGGACGGCGTCGATAGCCCTCCCGGCTCTGCTAGATGAAAGGCTTGCATATCTAGAGAGAGCGCTCCACTAACCCCCTTTGTTTGCATTATCGGTTTGTTGGCTTTTTCTTCTGCCTCTTTGGTTTGGTCTTAAGAATGTTTGGTGTCTGGGGCTGTATAGCATTGTCTATGCTTTTCGAAGGTGCTTGTGGTTTTTGATATAGCTTTACACTTATTAGCTTTACTTAGACGTTAGTGGTTTTTGGCTGGGTTCCCTCGGGTCTTGTTAGCTTTTTATGTGCTTATTATTTTGTCTTTCCTGAAAATGTTCTCAGTTTTGTACCTGCTTTCCTAAATTCTTAATTTCTTGGTCTGTCTGCCACTTGAGAAATGTCATTCATATCTAAGTATCTTTTCATTATCTTCCGATTTGTATATCTTTATTCTCAATTATTCCTTTCTTTTCTCATCATTTCATCAACTTTTATTAAAGATTTTTCTTTTTGCCCTTAGCTTTTCGTATCGTCCTACTACTTTTGATAACTTTTGAGTTCTATCATTAAATATTCTTTATATCATTTCTACTCATATTTTTCAGAGATAGCCTTACCTATATTCCTGCTAATCATTCATATTCATATTGTTTTCCTCTTCATATTAATATTTCTCTTACTTTCTTCAAATCTCTTAAATTTTCTTAATATTTCTTGGCTTTTTAAGTATTTCTGAGCAGCTCTCTTTTGGGGCTTTTTAATTATGTATTCTCTATTAGTTTAAGATAATACTTTTTTAATCCAGGTTTTTTTATGGTGCTTGCTTCGCTTGCCTAAAGCTCTTTTAACATTCTAATTTTTCAACGTTTATGAAACAAAATTTTCACATATTTTCATAAAATAGATTTTTCGACTGTCCATCGTTTTATTAAGCTCCATATTGTCATAACAGAAATATTTCCTTCACGATTTATCATCGGTTAATTTCAAAGCTACAATATATCAAAGCCAGGCTGATTTGTGTTAAAGGATTTAAACCAAACCATGAAAATTTATGTTGATGGAAATTAACCAACTCCAGGCTAATTTGTTTTAAACAAAATTTACCAATACCGGGGCAAATGTTTCCTAAGGGACATCAACCAATGCAAAGTTAATTTACCTTAATGGAGGTTAACTAACACCAGGCTAATTATTCTTAAATCAATTTAAATAGTACCATGCTAATCTATCTCAAAGAAAATTCACCAGATCCAGGCTAATTTACGTCAAAGGAAATTAACCAACTTCAAGGTGATCTTTCTTAAAAGAAATGAACCAAATCCAGGCATATTCGTCATAGATTAACCCACTCTTGGCCGATGTACGTATTTTACAAGAGTTCTTTCTGATCTATTACCACGTCGCTCGGTTTGATGCTCAGCCGATAAGTTAGTTATAAACTATTTATCCCAGCAACAAGCACGACAGAGAGGCGAAGGCGAGACCATTTACTCAAACGACTTATCGATCTGGCAATAATGCCCAGACAGGAGAGAATGAGGGGCGCGTCCCTCTCGGGGAACACTGAATACTTTCCGGCTCGCACCCCCGGTGTTTGTTGTGTAAGAGCCCGTCCGATATTTTTGGATGCGATCGCTGGAAAGGATGATATTCTTGACGGTAAGTTGCTATATTTGCGTCGTGCGATCCTCACAGAGTAAGGTGCGATATTCTTAATGAGCGATAAATGTAGATCAAGGTGCGATAGTTGTATTGCACGATACTCGGGGAGTAAAATGCGATAATTGGAGAGCAACTTGCGATATTCATCTGAGATAAAGTTTTACTTTCGTAGGGTATGTTACGATATTTGGAAAATAAAGTCCGATATTTAGAGAGGTGAAGTTAGTTATTCAGGGATGAGTTAGGATATTAGTGAATAATATCACAATATTCAGAGGTTAAAGTAAAATATTCTGAGGGTAAAGAACGATCTTTGGGTTTGCATGTCGATATTCGTAGGGGTATAGTGACATATTTGGACGGCAAAGTACGATATTCTGAGAGAAAAGGACAGTACCACTCACCGCATATCCTACTTGCTCTATAAACCTCTTGTTTTCTGCTGTCCACATACACACACACACACACACACACACACACACACACATATACACATACACAGAAGGGTGTTAAACTCCCTTCCCGTCCAGTACAATAAATAGGTAATTACACACTCACACTCATTACAAGTTTTTCTGAAATTCAAAGAAATAAAAAAAAAAACGCTAGAATATATAGGTTACAGCTAATGGTACGGTGAGGTTAAAGAAAGGAGAGAGAGAGACCACTTTCTCTCTCTCTCTCTCTCTCTCCAACATAAGTAACTTAAGTGGGTGCCGAGATATCTGGGCACTTTAGGTAGTGCACTATAGAAGGGGTTGTTTGCTTTGTGTACCTAAAGGGGTCTTCTGGGAGGGGGGGGGGAGTTGGCTGTTTGCTCTATTGCCCTGTAGCCGAGTCAGACTGTTGCTAATACTGTTATGGTGGTGAAGTCATTGCTCTATATAATGTTATGTTATAAAAGTTGATATATGCTATACCGCTGAGGGAGAAAAAATGTTATTTGCCTCACTGCCATAGGAGAGAAATTACCGTTTTCTGTACTGCCATGCAAGAGAAATTAGTGCTTGCTATACAGCCATGCAAGAGACATTACTGCTTGATGTAATGTTATGTAACAGAAGTTACTGCTTGCTACACTGCCAAGCAAGAAAGGTAACTTGCTTGCTATACTGCTATACAACGTTAGTGACTATATCGTCATGCTTCTGTTTAAGGGTAAATCCCTTTGTTTCTGTTGCCCACCCAAAAGTAGGGACTGTTTGTTTCTCTTGTTTACCCGAGGGCAGGATTTTAAAAAGTCAGAAATACTTATAACGGTTAAATAATTTTTTCCCTGTTTCTTAATTCTCTCTATATTTCAATTAGGACCCGGCCTTGATGCGAACTTTTGTCTATGACTGGAGCCTTCAATATAAAAAAGATAATATATATATATATATATATATATATATATCAATCGCTGATAGGTAATTACACACACACACACACACACACACACACACAAGGTTAACAAATGGGTCAATACGGGGGTAAAAACCTTCTCCCCATAACACGCAAAGAGTAACCACAAATAGTTATCTCCCCACACACACAACCAGGTTCACCCCTGGGCCTCTCGTAACCTCCCCGGCCACCACGTAACTTTTCGCATCAGCAGACGTAACTTCACACCATTGCCCGTGGGGATCGAACCCAGTACCTCGTGGTCAAGTCTAGGGCCATTACCACTCAGCCATCGTGTCCAAACACACAACATCATCAGCTCAAGTTTTTGATGTTTTTTCAGGAATATCGGAGAGAATATCGGGACCGATATTCTTGCCTGATATTCGCGAATATCGTTTCACATGATATGTATTACAAGAATAGATCGATAGAAATATTCTATTTAGAATATTCTAAAGATACTGAATAATTCATAAAGATATTCATTTAATAAAAGATATTCATGGAAAAACATAACGTTAAGTCCAATATTCATCTGCTGTGCCGTGTAACACATTGCTATATACTATGTAACACCACGGCAAGCTCTGTAACATGCTGCTCTATACGACCTAACACGCACCTATGCCACGTAACACGCATCTATACCATGTAATACTACGCTATGTACCATATAACATGCAAGTATAACACGTAACGCACCGCTTTACAACGTAACACGTAGCTATGTGTCACTGCTTTGTGCTATGTAACCCGCAGCCGTGGCACGTAACACACTACTATGTACCATGTAACACGCCTCCATATTGTGTGACAGGTATTACTTTCCGTCATAAACAAGATAAGAAAAAATAATCTTTGCTGCTCTAATCACACCTTCAGATGGATCATGGTCTTTGCAGACGAGAGATAATGGGAAGAGACGTGGTCTTTCATAGTGAAAAGATAATGGGGAGAGTCCTGATCATTTTTATATGAGGTAATGGGGTACAAATTGGGTCGTTCACAGATTAGAGGTAATGGGGAGACGCCTAGTTTTTTTTTCTATTCTATCCTACCATGACTGTGAACCGATCAGACTTTATATTTTTTAGTGGCTCGATAACTATTCCTAACAACAACATAAATATAGTCTCAGTGTAAAAGCGGAACAAATTAAAAGACGTAGCATCAGAATCTCTGGCTTCGATTCATAGGATTCGAGAGAGAGAAGAGAGAGAGAGACTACATCCCGACCACATATATCCCATCCCTACACCATCCTACGAGTGGAACTTGAATACAGCGGGAGGATTCTTTTGTTATTTTTTTTTCCAAACTCCCACATTGTACCTGTTGCATACATGGGAGGCAGCGCTGCCTCTCACCTCTGAGTATGTCAGTCGTGTTTAGGCACCTGTCGGACTTGTCTTGTCCTCTCGACACGCCACTCCCCGCAATGATATGTAAATACAGACCGAACTCGGGTTGAAAGTCTGGACAAATGATTTGCGCCCGATGGTATGGAGGTCCCTCTTGTGTGGATTGGCTGAATGAACAAGACGGATCAATATAATCAATGTAATATGACATCAAATGAATAATGCAGTTATGAGGCCTTTCCGTGTGTAGACTTGTATCAGTGTATGTTCTTTATTATCATTATCATTACGATTATTATTATCTGTTATTACTACTATCATTATCATTATTAATATCAGTAGTAGTAGTAATGATAGCAGTAATAGTAGTAGTTGAAGTAGTAGTAGTAACAGTAGTATTAGTGATAATAGCACTAGCAGTAATAGAAGTGGTAGTAGTAGTAGTAGTGGCAGCAGTATTAGTAGTAGTAGTAGTAGTTGTAACAGTAGGAGTAGTAGTAGTAGCAGTATTTTTGGTAGCAGTAGCAGTAATAGAAGTATTAGTGTTAGTAATAGTAGTGGTAGCAGTGGCAATAATTTAAGTAGTAGTAGTAGTAGTAGTAGCAGCATTTGATTCCCCACATGACTCTCATTCGATCCTCCATGCCCAGTGCCGACCCTCCCCTTTCACCCCCCACCCCCCAACCAGCCACCACATTCCCCTCCGGCTTGTCTACAGTTTGAAATGGATGTTCAATGACTAGGTTGCTCCTGTTAGCTGGGTCTGTATGCATGTAATATTTTAGACGGCCCCGGCTGTATCACTCTTCTGACACACACACACACACACACGTATGGCTACGAAGCTTCATGTTAAATCTACCTACTCCACCCACTGATATGTGTACTGTGAGCAATACAAGGAGTTCTTCCTTAAGGTAGCCCAAACCCACTCTTCCTCCTCCCCTCTCCAGCAGTCAAAATACCTCTTTGGTTGGAAGGTCTTTATTTATCTCACCAACACCGAACTCAAGAAGCTCACAGTCTCTCAGTGACGTGAGTACTTCACTAGGGCCCGCACAGACTTTCGAATTCCCACGATTCTCTTGACAGTTTGATAATAAGATGACCTCCTCTGCCACCCACTACTTCTTCAGCTTCCAAATCTACTGCAAACCTAGAGAGAGAGGCAAGACGCAAGATTTCAGTGGCTCTCACTCTAGCTGACTCACCACCAGCACTGAGCTGTATGGAAGTCTCATTCCCTGTCCTTCCAGGGAATTTCTCAGTGATTGCCATTAGGATGTACCCTTCATTCCTCCTCGATTCACTTCCCTACTTGTCTCTTCGTGCACTTTTATTATGTTTATTTCATAGACAGAACGAGGGCGCATGTATAGCAAGATAATGATGGAAGATATTCCTAGCACATTTGAATAAAAGTGTACCTGATATGAAGGAAGATGTTCGAGTATACTGAATTCATGAAATTGTGAAGGAAATGTTAATTATGTTCTTATAACCATTTGAAGGATTCCAGAGGTATGTAATTCTTATATGCAAAGACAAGCTCATATATGGTATATAAAGACGGAATATTAGGAATAATGAAAAATCAAATATTTCATAATGAATGAAAAAGTAGGAGTTATATTGAAAAAGACAAAAAGACCTAAGTATAATGAGCAGTCGGTCCACAGTCAACCCAGCTGTTCATCCACCCCTAAGGGTTGGTCTATAAAATGCGGACCTGGCTCAGGCTTGGGTATATATA